>SEYY01024020.1:0-22500 GCA_009176605.1 Armadillidium nasatum | reverse complement strand
GCTTATCCTTAGCCATAATAAAAATGTTTTAATGCAAATTTAATTTCCAGATGAAAGAATTTCTTAGCCATGCGGTGGAAAATTTTGGACTAAGAGTGGCAAAATCTGTCCTGTTGGGTTTCTGGGTTGTTGAGCTTGGTGGAATGAATCAAGTGATTCACCTTTGGCCCTACGGTATATATATATATATATATATATATATATATATATATATATATATATATATATATATATATATATATATATATATATATATATATATATATATATATATATATATATATATATATATATATATATGAGTGAAAACTGGGAAGATTCCCAGGATAGAAACTTACATATCAAACAGTCATGAATGAACAGAATGAGAAATATAATATGATGCACCGTAATTAATTAATTAATTAAGGGAACTATTGTACAGTAAATATAAAAATAAGAGGGATACCCTTGGGAAAACCTTTCTTTCTAGTATACTTGTAATTAATTTGAAGACTAAGTACTATTTGTTAAATAAAAAAAATTTTTTCTTTGTGTAATTCTTTGGGAAAGAGAATGTATAAAATCTCAAAGAAATCAAGCATCAATTTTCATAATAGGAGGGAGAAAATTTCTTTTCTTTGGTCAGCAAAGTACAAAATAATAGTATATATATATATATATATATATATATATATATATATATATATATATATATATATATATATATATATATATATATATATATATATATATATATATATATATATATATATATATATATATATATATACTGATCTGACTTGCGGTTGTAATTCTCTGATATCCCGCAAGTCAGATCAGATATATATATATATATATATATATATATATATATATATATATATATATATATATATATATATATATATATATATATATATATATATATATATATATATATATATATATATATATATATATATATATATATATATATATATATATATATATATATATATATATATATATATATATATATATATATATATATATATATATATATATATATATATATATATATATATATATATATATATATATATATATATGATATTATATATATATTATATTTATATATATATATATATATATATATATATATATATATATATATATATATATATATATATATATATATATATATATATATATATATATATATATATATATATATATATATATATATATATATATATATATATATATATATATTTATACTGATTTGACTTGCGGTTATAATTCTGTGATTTCCTATTGAATGATTACTGCTTCCTTGGGAGGGGTCCCTCGGAATGTGCTGAGCGCATAACTGAGGAGATTCACACTGGCATATAGGTGTACATTCCATATTCTTTCCCCTCAACTAACCCTAACAAACTTAGGTCTAACTCTATTTGTTCACGTGCTATCCTTAGAAAGGATGCTGCTTCAGCGATTACCGTCGTCCTCAGACCCCAGAAACTCATTCAACTTATATTTCATCCCGGAATCGTGCAAAATTTGTTCTTCTTGACACCAAAAACTTTTCTCTCTAGTAAATGCTATAATCTTTCTGGTTAGTCTTTCTCTCGCCCTCTCTGACATTTTGAAAAAAATGTCAAATCTAACTTTGCTTCTTCCTCTTCCTTTCTTATAGCTTCTTCTGATGGCACAATTGCCATTTTACCTTCTACTAAAGCTGAACACTTGCTCAAGCTTTTGCCTCTAACTCTACGTTAGACTATTCCAGAGTTATTCCTCCTCCTTCAACCCCCTCCAACTCATTTATGCCTAATGTAATTTCTTCTAAAGATGTCATTTTTTCTCTCTCTCTGAGCCTAATCATACGATGGTGTATTATTCCTCCTGCAGTTCTCAAAACTTGTACTTCTGAGCTTGCATCCTGCCTTGGTGAATTATTTCGTCTCTGTCTCTCTACTTCGACCTTCCCTTCCTGGAAACATGCGCTCATTCAGCTTGTGCCGAAGAAGGGGGACCCCTCAAGAGTACTGAGCTCAACCCTCTAACTATCGTCCTACTTCTTTAACCTCCTTTCTTTCTTTCTGAAGTTTTCGAATATACCCTTAACAAGAAGATTTGGAAGCACCTCAATTTTTCTAATCTTGTCTTTAATCGCCAGTATAGCTTTCTTAAAGAAAGCTCTACTTGTGATCTTCTTTCTTTTCTTTTAGACTCTTGATCCTCCGCTGTACGGTGTTTCTATCGAAAGCCTTCAATAGCGTCTGACACAAAGCTTTGATTTCCAAACTTCCCTCTTTCGGAATCTATTCTTCTCTTTGTGACCGTCTCTCTTATTTCCTTTCTGGTCGTCCTCTATATCATCTGTTGTAAACGTTCACAGTTCTTTTAAAAATTATAAATAGTAGTTTTCCTCAGGGATCTGTCCAATTCCTAACTCTTTTCTACTTTTCATTAATGACCTCTCTATTACTTTATTACCTATCCTCTCCTAGGATGACTCTACCGTTCATTACTCATTTCACTTTGAAAGACGCCCCTCTCAAATGCAGTTAATTGACGCAAGAAGGGTGACCTTGTAGCAGCTGACCTCTGATATTTCTCGTATTTCAAATTAGGGCAGAGAAAACATGCTCATTTTCTGTGGCTCAAAAAGTCAATTTCCACATCCGTTTTATTCACTGAACATCAGTACAAGCGATTTTCAAAAAGGCCCTTGAAGAAAAGTATTTTAAATCCGACGAAGATTTGAAGCAGAAATTGCACGAGTGGCTGTGGTGAACCTCCAATTTTTTTTTTTTTTTTGCGGTAGATATCTGTTAGAGCTCAGGAGCATTTACATGCATTGCATGCCATTGAAGCTACGTTGAAAAATGGTGCACTTGTATACCTTTGTTTTCAATAAATTCGCGATAATAAACATTTACTATTTTCATTTTACTCATCCTCGTATATATATATATATATATATATATATATATATATATATATATATATATATATATATATATATATATATATATATATATATATATATATATATATATATATATATATATATATATATATATATATATATATATATATATATATATATATATGAGACCAGAAAACATAACTCATCGCTTCAGGGTTAGATCAGAACTTGGTCAGGATGTAGAATGGAACAAATTTCTTAAGAAAGTGTATCCTTTACTTCAACGTATGGACAACACTATAATTTCTTCAATCGGTAAACACTCTCCTCAAGAAAGACTGCTAAAAGATTGTCGTAAGTAATATTGTTCTTGTAACTTGCACATCGGATCCAACATCATGATTAAGAATAAGAATTTTATTATTATTATTATTATTATTTTTAAGTTTTCTGACTAATAAAATTAAGAATGCGTTTGTATCAAATTTAGTCTGAGTTAGATTTGCTTCTGTACAATGCAATCCATCTTAATTCTTCGTCAAGATCTTTATATTGAATACGTTCAGGCAATAAAGAATTCATAAAACATAAAACTATATAGGATGAGAATTAGTATTCTGTATATGGACTGTATCACCTACAATAAATAAAAAATATTAAACTATTTATATTAATTATTCAGCAGTTACATACAGTCCTAATGTTTAAAGAGTAATTTACAAATTTCAAATTAATAAAAAGTTTTATTAATAGATAACTTTTTCTTACCTCAACAGCATATTACGAAATTCAGTTCCATCAGATGACAAAAACAAACTGGTCTGAAGCTGCAGAAAAGTTTCTCAATTCAGAAATGTGTAATCGGAAAGTGGAAACCGAGGAGTCGTCTTTAGTTGGAGCTTTTAAGACCATTTGTGGGCAATTGGACACTGTCACATTGTTGTGGCAACATAAAAACCCAGAAGGAATCACCAATTTACCCAGAACACTTGATTCATGTCATGAATGTAAGCTATATATATATATATATAGCTTATATATATATATATATATATATATATATATATATATATATATATATATATATATATATATATATATATATATATATATATATATATATATATATATATATATATATATATATATATATATATATATATATATATATATATATATATATATATATATATATATATATATATATATATATATATATATATATATATATATATATATATATATATATATATATATATATATATATATATATATATATATATATATATATATATATATATATATATATATATATATATATATATATATATATATATATATATATATATATATATATATATATATATATATATATATATATATATATATATATATATATATATATATATATATATATATATATATATATATATATATATATATATATATATATATATATATATATATATATATATATATATATATATATATATATATATATATATATATATATATATATATATATATATATATATATATATATATATATATATATATTATAATTTTCAACCCTAATTCAACTCCCTCTTATACTGAAGCACACACCCTGTGTACGAGCGTGCTCGCTCGCTCTTACAAATTTGACAGTGTAATAAGATAAAATTATATTATCTTTCGATCTTTTAAAACGCACTCCGAGAACTATTCCGTTCAATTCTTGAACGTACACATCCCTCCAAACTTCTCTGTTCCACCAGAAGATCCTTTCAACCCTTTTTTTTTTTTTCGAAGAAGCAAAATTGATGATGTTCGACAGTGTAGAAATGGAGCCCCGGATCCGAGGGTTTCTTGTATCAAATGATATGTCTTTTCACCCGACTGCTTTAACAATTCTCCTCACTTTGTGTAATCTAATGTAGAGAGAGGGACTTTCCATCACTTTTTTGGTTCACAGCATACACTGTGTTCATTCATAAACCTTGTTAGGACCCTAAATTCCCGAACTACCATCGCTCTATTTCCCAAACCTGCAACGCTTGTAAACTGATGGAGAGGACAGTGGCGAACTGCCTTCCTACGTTATAAAACTTAGACACCTTACAGAGTATGTGAAAGCATTGCTTTTCACAGAATCCTCTCCTCCACTTGAACCATGATATCCGGGAGGTATTTTCCAACAATAAATTGATCCTTGTTTTCTTTGACTTTGAAAAAGGCTGCGACTCAATATGGAGGATTTGGTTCCTTCAGAGTCTGCACATGCTGGGACTTGAAGACTGTTTCCTCTCTTTCTTTAGGCCATGGTTCATTACGGCGCCAATTTATCTCGACATTTTGACATGGTCGAAATAGTGCTACAGGGGAGTGTATTTAGCTCTTTGCTTTCGCAATTGCATTCAGTTGTGTGATTACTAGTACAATATTGTAATCTCAGTAAAGTGGATGGCCTTGCACTGTATATTTCTGGAGTAGGCTTCCTTGCATGAAGCTCTAGCTTCAGCTGACAGTTGATAGGGTGACCTCCTGGTGCGATTTGCGAAGTTGCTTTCTTCACATCAAAGTCTTCATTCTAAGTGACAATGAAGGATGATGGCATAATAAAAATCAAATTATATAAATCACTTCATTTTTGTACTCGATTTTTTTTATTTTTTTTTTATTTTTTTAAATAACGTCACTGTCTTTACATTTTCAAGTTCACAATATTATAAGAGAACTTGGAAAAAGAAAATAAATTGAAATGAATATAAATTTACACATTTTATTGGGCTGTGGACAAAAATTAATCAATATCCAAAGATATTTGTTAAATAATTATTGAGACAAGCAACATTCTTTTACCTTTGAATTTTAGCTTTAGATATTTATTGCAATAGGAGGTTGAGTTAGATAAAATTTATAAATATCATATGTTAGTTTTTTTAATTTAATTTTTTTGTTATATATTTATTTATTTATTTTGGAAGCTGTACGAGTATGACCGTGACAAAACAAGGCTTCCTAATCACAAATTTAATTTAAAATAAAACATTAAAACTTACTAAATATAAGGTATTTAGTATCTATAAATATAAGCTTGTTCAAAAATGTTTATTGTTGTCAACTTGTTCGATAGAATTATGTATTGCTATAAATAAATAAAGAATAAAATAAATAAATAATTACATAAATATAAAAAAATAATAATAAAAAAAATAACCTGTGAATAGTGAATAAAAAAAAGAATCAAAGAGAATGAAAGCTTTAGAAATGTGTCAGCAATCTACGACAAAATATTTTTTTTTTTTCCCCAAGATGAAAATTTTATCAATAATTGATTCAACTGAATTATTTCACTAACATTTTACATCCTACTTCTAAGTTCTAAGTGTCTCTATTTTCTAATGTTCTAACTTCTAATTATAGAAATTTGTTTTATTTTTCTTCCAAGTTTACATATTGAGAGTTCAGATGATAGAAATAGATCTCATTTTAAATATTTGTCTTAATAATTTAATAATAAATAACAATTCGGTACTATAAAATACTTTTAAAAATAAAAATATAATTTTTGTTTTTTTTTTTTTTTTAATTTAAATACAGTGAATTTGGTTCTATCAGTCAAAACAGTCGCACTCTTCGCCATTTTTATATAAAAAATTTAAAATAGTTTGTATTTTTTTTTAAAATTAAAATTTAAGTAAATTAATTAAGCTAATTAAGTAATTATATTTATTTATTTACTATATTTAATTACTAATTATTATTTAGACTTATAAACCAACAAATAAGGAAAAAAATGTAGCTAAAAAGAAAAAAAATTCAAAAAAATCATGATATATATATATATATATATATATATATATATATATATATATATATATATATATATATATATATATATATATATATATATATATATATATATATATATATATATATATATATATATATATATATATATATATCATCAACCCTGCAATGAAATAGATTAAGTTCATCGTCCCCAATGGTGATTCTTGACAATCACCTGTTCTCCAATTCGGTTTGAATCATAAGAAGTTCTGGTCTACTTTTGGATGACCGCCTCATGTATATCCCCCACATCCTCAAACTCAAAAATACTTGTCATCGTTCTTTGATGACCTCACATCTAAATCTTACAGTGTGGGATACGGGATACGTTTTGGGTCTCCGTAATGTTGATACGATCAAAGTTGTATTATGGATGCAATATATACGGGCACAACTCTCAATCTAAGGTTACTGATCGCGACTGAGGCGTTTCATTCATTGCTGAAGGAAGGTCAAGAGATGGGGGTTGAGGTCATTCACTATCTCTACGAAGAGAAGAAATTTTGCCCTCTCTGCTTCAACGTCTTCAGATTTCCAAGTCCTAGGCTTCTTGTTGGGTTGCAATCCATGTCTTTGATTTTTGGTTTTTTCTTCATCCTTATTCGAGCTGTTCTGATGTTTAATGACGTGTATGAAGCTTTCTTGATTAAATTTGTCGAGCACCCAACCTTGCATCACCACTCAGACTAGCTGCAAGTTTACACTGATGGCTCTAATAGGTGATGGGGATGATTTCATCATATGTTTTTCCCGATTTCACTGTGTTCAAAACTTTCCCACCAGGCTTTCCCAGGCGGTGAATAAAATTTGAAACTTTGAGACAGAGAATGCTTGTACAGTATATATATATATATATATATATATATATATATATATATATATATATATATATATATATATATATATATATATATATATATATATATATATATATATATATATATATATATATATATATCATCAACCCTGCAATGAAATAGATTAAGTTCATCGTCCCCAATGGTGATTCTTGACAATCACCTGTTCTCCAATTCGGTTTGAATCATAAGAAGTTCTGGTCTACTTTTGGATGACCGCCTCATGTATATCCCCCACATCCTCAAACTCAAAAATACTTGTCATCGTTCTTTGATGACCTCACATCTAAATCTTACAGTGTGGGATACGGGATACGTTTTGGGTCTCCGTAATGTTGATACGATCAAAGTTGTATTATGGATGCAATATATACGGGCACAACTCTCAATCTAAGGTTACTGATCGCGACTGAGGCGTTTCATTCATTGCTGAAGGAAGGTCAAGAGATGGGGGTTGAGGTCATTCACTATCTCTACGAAGAGAAGAAATTTTGCCCTCTCTGCTTCAACGTCTTCAGATTTCCAAGTCCTAGGCTTCTTGTTGGGTTGCAATCCATGTCTTTGATTTTTGGTTTTTTCTTCATCCTTATTCGAGCTGTTCTGATGTTTAATGACGTGTATGAAGCTTTCTTGATTAAATTTGTCGAGCACCCAACCTTGCATCACCACTCAGACTAGCTGCAAGTTTACACTGATGGCTCTAATAGGTGATGGGGATGATTTCATCATATGTTTTTCCCGATTTCACTGTGTTCAAAACTTTCCCACCAGGCTTTCCCAGGCGGTGAATAAAATTTGAAACTTTGAGACAGAGAATGCTTGTACAGTACCATTTTTTCAGACTCTAAAAGTTCTCTTCTCGCATTACAAGACTGATTAACAAGACACCCTTTGGTTTGCATCATGCAAAAGTTTTTCTGCATGTAGCACATGCCAAGTAAGGGAATTGCATTCTGCTGGACCCCCATCTTACTTGCTTATCCCGTGGAATGATCATTGACATGTAAAACATCAGCTGTAAAACTCTTCACATGCAAATTGGGCGTGTTATGCTGAGGGTTCTCGTGGCACCAAGTGAAGAACCAATAGGTCCTTCCTGTGGAATGGGTTAATTTTTTGCAAACGGAATTGGCATAGGGTTGTGAAATTGACCAACTTGCTGATCGGAAACGCACATCTCTCTCACAGCAACCATATGGAGAAGGATGTTCTTCCGACCTATACTTTAAGTCGTTCACAGAGCCCACTTTCATTTCACCATATTCTTTATGGTTGCGAAGCCATCACAGGTACGAGAGATTTTCCATCTCCTGCTGATCGAAATTCTCAGTACTGTATAAAGTGTAACCTGTCGGAAACCCCTCATTTCACAAGTGACATACCTTACACTTTCTTCTAGAATTTACTTTTTTTTCAAGATTTAATTCATCATTACTGTCGTTCTCTTTACTTTTGTTTAGTAGGGACCCTGAAGCCAATATTCCAACTCCAAAGTATTATTTACAACTATAAAGGTTACATTATTCAAAACTTTAATTTAGTATTTGTAATTTTCTTTATGTCAAAATAACATGATACATTAAAAAAAAAAAATAACAGGCAAATAAATAATATTTACCTACCGACTATATATATATATATATATATATATATATATATATATATATATATATATATATATATATATATATATATATATATATATATATATATATATATATATATATATATATATATATATATATATATATATATATATATATATATATATATATATATATATATATATATATATATATATATATATATATATATATATATTTATTTATTTTCAGATAAAGAACTTCGGGATTTGACGGAGTGTGTAAATACAAAAGTTATGTCCCCGTTCCTCAAGTCGTTTTGGATGTAACGGTCTCAGAATTTTAATTGTAAAGGGGGAAAATTTTAGAAACATTTTTTTTTATAAATATTTATATAAATTAGAGAATATATATATATATATATATATATATATATATATATATATATATATATATATATATATATATATATATATATATATATATATATATATATATATATATATATATATATATATATATATATATATATATATATATATATATATATAATGGAACACAGCGTAATTACAACAGGAAACTTATAACTGCAACGTTTCGACTACAGTGGAGCCATCATTAGGCCTAGAGAACAAATTATAGTGACTGGAGCTGGGACAAAGAGATTAAGACTTTGAAGGGATCGCTTCAAGTTTTCTCGTAACTCCATCATGGTCTTTCTCAATGCTGACTCCCTCTTTATAAACATGCCTCTGTAGGAGACTATACTGTAGACATCACCACTGACTTAGTGTGTGATGATGGTGAATTGGAATTTGGATACAATAACACTTCTTTTTTAGAGCTACTCTGCTTGACTGTATCAGATTCGTACTTTTTTTTAGTAACAAACTCTGTCAATGCCAATTGAACTCTATGAATTCTCCTCTGGGCACCATTTTTGCCGACATGTTTCCCAATCGCCTAGATAAGATTTACAGTAAAATTATTCCTTCACCTTCACTGTAGTCGATATGTAAATGAGTTTTTGCATGTTCCAAGACATGAAACGAACTTTGTTTTGGAATTACATTATCTCTGTGCATCCAACCGTCAATTTCACATTGGAGGTTAAGTCCCAGTAGCCCTTTTCCTTTCTAGATATGTGAATTACCAGCATGTAAGATGACTTTGCACATCTAGCGTATAGAAAAACAAGCTAACCTCATAAGGCTGCAATCATTATAGTCTCATTTCTTTTTAATTTAGGCTTAATTCGCTGACAACGTTGATAGGAAAGTCCTTCAGAATTTTCTCCTGATTAACGGCCCTACATTATGAATTCGAATTCCTCCCCAAATACTTTATGATTAGCTGCTACCCATCAGATTTAACTTATAAAAGCTTTCGTCGATACCTTCTGGATATCCATCAGTCAAGATAAAGTACACCTACGTCCCAAAGGAAAAAAATTGTACTTCCTCTTAAGTTCAAGAGAGCTTTAATTCACCTTGAGTCATTTTCCACAGTAAGTTTCATTTTATCCTCTTGAATCGTTTAAAATTTTCCACTATTCCATAACAAGAACATGTTGCTTGTACTACCTGGACCTTGGGTTGTGTATTGATACCTATTCTTGGAATCCCAGTACATCAACAAATTTAACCAGTTTAACTAAGTTTCATCCACAAAACTATATATCGCTTGAAGCTTACCGATAACCAGATGTAATGTACGTCTGGAGTCTTTGGACAGTTTGAAATTGTGGACTAATCATTAATCTGCTCATAACATTTATACATCATGTTTGGTATTTGTTTATTAACCTCACAGGTCTTATAAAAAATGTTTCCAATCCAAATCTTTATAGCTCCACCTCGCTGAATTAATGTTTACTGCTGAAATTACTCATAATTTGTATACTTCCATCAACCTGCACAGTCCAAAATAATTTATTCATAAGAATAGAGAATTTTTCTTTTGGGGGTCATGGCCCTTTCATCTTAGAATATCAGTTAGCATGTTACTATATATATATATATATATATATATATATATATATATATATATATATATATATATATATATATATATATATATATATATATATATATATATATATATATATATATATATATATATATATATATATATATATATATATTGGTAAGTAAAAGCTTGAGGTCTTCTAATTTTCACCAGAATTGGGAAATTACTGAAACCGAGGCCAAATTAAAGGTCGACATGTCTTGGTACACGGCGTTTGAAGGTATACAGATCAAAGGAAGTTGAGAAAATAAATAAAGGGAGTGTGTTCCAGATTTTTCAGTAGAATACATATAAGATTGAGTATAGCGGTTAAATCATGGGTCAGAAAGTTGGACAGAGAAAAGATGAGAATGTAGAAAGGCGTGTGGCACGAGCCTTTCTCAGTGGAGAAGCTATGCGACAGGATAGCTCAGAAGAGCGATGCCCATTGTAACATCGATATTATAGAAAAAACAACAATTCGACGGGCAAAAATAGATTGGCGAAAGTTAATGGAAGCAAAACGGTTGATAAGATGAAAAACCCTAAGCTCTACTTTTTCATTTAGAGATGTGTGAGTGGAACCATCTTAGATGCATGGTGAATACTCCACACAGTGACCAATAAGAACCCTGTAAAGTGAGAAACTGGAGTAGTAGTAATGAATTTTGAAGATGTCTCAGAAGACTTTACCTCGTCAAAGTTTGTTTAGAAGAGACATAATATGATCCTTCCAAGTAATACGATGAGAAAGAGAAACACTAAGAATATTAAGTAAAGAAGAAGGTTCGAGTTGTGTGTTTTAAGAATATGTTATAATTGAGAGGAAGATTGTCGAGTAAAAAAGTGAAGGAACAGAGCTTTAAGTCATTGAAAAGAAC
Organism: Armadillidium nasatum; assembly: GCA_009176605.1. Classification (NCBI taxonomy): domain Eukaryota; kingdom Metazoa; phylum Arthropoda; class Malacostraca; order Isopoda; family Armadillidiidae; genus Armadillidium; species Armadillidium nasatum. The sequence continues at coordinate 10,442 of SEYY01024020.1, read as the reverse complement.
CGTGATTCGTACAGAATTCAAGAAAGGTCAGAAGTTAGCTGCTTTAATGCCGACTTCTTAGCGTCAATTACTGTTGGGTGTGACGCCTTTCAAAATGAAAGAAGAAATGAAGGGTGGCGTCATCGGCAAAAGAATGGATAGGTGATGAAGTATTGAATAGAAGGTCATTAATGAATAGTAAAAAAGGAAAAAAAAATTGTTTGGGATAGTACATATCCTTGAGGAGCACCACTGTTAATAGATATAAAAGATGAACAATGGACCCCTACAATGTTTGTTTTAGAACGACCGGAAAGGAAATCAGAATGAAGGGCAGACATTGAAAGACTGAAGTTTAGAAATCAATACTTGTACCAGGCTGTATCAAATTCTTTCGATGTGTATAACGCCACATCAAAGGATTAATTGAAAATAGAAGAGAAAGAAAACCAGTAGAACGTTCCTTACCAAAGTCATACTGGCAATCAGAGATAGGATTAGAAGAATTGGAATTTTCCCAAATCTTCCTGTTAAGTAAAGTTTCGAAAAAATTTTTAATAAAAAAAAAACAGAGGTTTAAGAAATAAGGCGATTTTAGAGAGGTCCCCACCTTCTTTGATGCAAGGAAGGTCGATGTAGAAAAACAGACGAAATAATTTACCAAGGCATGTTGCAACGTTAGAGGCACAAGTGTAGAGAACCATAGAAGCATACACCTAAGAATTCAGTTCGTAGAGAGCAGAAACAAAATCTTTAGAAGAAATTACAGTGTTAGGCATATGTGAGTTAGTTAGAAGAAACGTCTAATGTGAAATTAGAGGAGTTGACTTTTTTTTTTTTTTTTTTTTTTTTGCAAAGCGACAAAAAAGGGCGTGAAGAAGAATAAGAAAGATTATTGCATTTTTTACGAAAAAAGAGATTTTAGTATTACGATTTTGCAAGTTTACGGAATGAAAAAATAAGTTGCAGTTGTATGAGTTTCTGGAGTTTGAAGACGACCGTATTTGCTGAAGGCAACATTCCTGTGACGAATAGAACTAGAAGAAGTAGAGTTAAACCAAAAATCGTTAAGTTAAATAGAAAGAACATGAAATGTACGTCTCAATGCCGTAGAGAATCCTCTCGTTTATGTATTTAGCATATCCTGAGGGAACTTTTTCAATGAAGCAAGTCATTTCAAGTAAAATCAAAGAAGAATGACCATGGGATCCACCAATTTGTTGCACCGAAATGCCAATATATATATATATATATATATATATATATATATATATTATATATATATATATATATATATATATATGGTTCCTCTTCTTCACGTTCTTTCTGGCATTTTGCAAAAAATGTCAACTCTAACTTTGCTTCTTCCTCTTTCCCTTCTTTAATATCTTCCGACGGCACAACTGCTGTTTTACCTTCTTCTAAAGCTGAACTCTTTGCTCAAACTTTTGCCTCTAATTCAACCTTAGACGATTCCGGAGCTATTCCTCCTCCTTCAACCCCCTCTAACTCAATTATGCCTAAAATTAGAATTTCTTCTAAAGATGTCATTTCTGCTCTCTCTGAGCTTAATACTAAGAAGGCGTACGGTCCTGATGGTATTCCTCCCGTGGTTCTCAAAACTTGGGCTTCCGAGCTTGCACCCTGCCTCGGTAAACTATTTCGTCTTTGTCTCTCTACTTCGACCTTCCCTTCTTGCTGGAAACGTGCGCTCATTCAACCTGTGCCGAAGAAGGGGGACACCTCTCAACCTTCCAACTACCGTCCTATTTCTTTGACCTCCGTTCTCTCTAAAGTTTTCGAATCTATCCTTAACAGGAAGATTTGGAAACATCTCAATTCTTCTAATCTTATCTCTGATCGCCAGTATGGCTTTCGTAAGAAACGCTCTACGGGTGATCTTCTTTCCCTTCTCTCTGACTCTTGGTCCTCCGCTATTCGGCATTTCGGTGAATCTTTTGCTGTCGCGCTGGATATATCGAAAGCTTCGATAGAGTCTGGCACAAAGCTTTGATTTCTAAACTTCCCTCTTTCGGTATCTATCCTTCTCTCTGTGATCTTCTCGCTAATTTCATTTCTGGTCGTTCTATAGCAGCTGTTGTAGACGGCCACCGTTCATCCTTTAAATCTATTAACAGTGGTGTTCCTCAGGGTTCTGTCCTATCACCTACACTTTTTCTACTTTTCATTAATGACCTCTCTATCACCTCATCTCCTATCCACTCCTATGCTGATTACTCCACCCTTCATTATTCCTTCCAATTTGAAAAACGTCCCACCCAACAGCAGTTGATAGACTCGAGAAGGGTAGCCTTGGAGCAACTAACCTCTGATCTCTCTCGTATTTCAAATTGGGGCAGAGAAAACATGGTTGTTTTCAATGCCTCAAAAACTCAATTCCTTCATCTCTCCACTCGACACAATCTTCCACACAACTATGATATCTTCTTCGAAAACACACAACTCAAGCCTTCATCTGTTCTTAATATTCTTGGTGTTTCTTTTTCTCGTGATCTTTCCTTGGAAAGATTCACATTACTTCTCTTTCTAAACAAGCTTCTAAGAGGTTGGGTGTTCTGAGGCGCCTTCAGAATTACTTCACGCCACCCCAGTTGCTTGCTCTGTATAGGGGTGTTGTTCGCCCCTGTATGGAGTATGCTTCGCACATCTGGGGTGGTTCCACACATACAGCTCTCCTAGAGAAGGTGGAGTCAAGGGCATTTCGTCTCATCAACTCTCCTGCTCTTACTAACTCTCTTCAATCTCTTTCTGCCCGTCGAATTGTTGCGTCACTCTCTCTTTACTATCGCTATTACAACGGACACTGCTTTTCTGAACTCTCTCGTCGCATACCTCCTCCATTGAGAAGAGCTCGTGCGACACACCTTTCTACATATTCTCATCCTTTCTCTGTCCAACTCTCCGACCCCAGACTTAACCGCTATGCTCAGTCTTACATATACTCTACTGGTAAAGTCTGGAACACACTCCCTTCATCTGTTTTCCCAACTTCCTTTGACTTGCATACTTTCAAACGCCGTGTATCTGGACACGTCGGCCACCATCGACCATGATAATAGATCTTTCCCAACTCCGGTGGAATTTGGTAGGCCTCTGGCCTTTGCCCACCGGTGGAAACAAAAAAATAAAAATAAAAAAATAAAAAAAATATATATATATATATAAAATCGGAAATGTTTTGAATTTTGCTAAACCCCTCTCACCCCCGAACACAGCTTCACTTATGTCCATAAGGTAAATACAGACTAGTTATTTTGGTTAGTAATTGTTCCACATAAATAATCATAAAACTATAATTTTGTATTTTTGTTCTCTAAGCCTGACTAAACTTGAGTCAAAACGTTGTATTTAAATGTTTCCTGTTGTACTCACCTATATATATATATATATATATATATATATATATATATATATATATATATATATATATATATATATATATATATATATATATATATATATATATATATATATATATATATATATATATATATATATATATATATATATATATATATATATATATATATATATATATATATATATATATATATATATATATATATATATATATATATATATATATATATATATATATATATATATATATATATATATATATATATATATATATATATATATATATATATATATATATAGTTACCAGATCCGGAAGTTGATGAAGCTATTTTAAAGCTTCAGAAACTCTCGAAATACCAAAGTATTATTTTAGAACTTTTCGATCCATTATTAATACTTGTAAAATTATAGGAAATAGAATATTTATATCGGTGTTCAGGCGAGAAAAGATAATGATAATGTAAGTAAGATATATAGAGTGTTATTAGTTAGCGCATATATATATATATATATATATATATATATATATATATATATATATATATATATATATATATATATATATATATATATATATATATATATATATATATATATATATATATATATATATATATATATATATATATATATATATATATATATATATATAATTATTGTGATATTAATGAGGAGTCTATAATCTCATTATTGTAATTTATAATAAATTTGAAGAGGAAAAATTGGTTTAAAATTTATAATATTAAAATTTAAATTTTATTTTATTTTTTGGGAAATTAAAATTTATTGCAAATTATTTACTAATCCTTAAAAAGTATTATTAATCTCCGTTTTCTGTAATTAAATTTTTTTATTACTATTAAATATTAAATAATTAAATAAATAATCTCTGATTTTGTATTTTATCTTAAAGAACAAAGTTTAAATCGAGCTTAGAAAACCATTAAGAGGATTTAAGAGATGTAATTTCTACCTACCACAAAGCAAATTCTATTCGGTTCACCTATAATGGTTAGCTCACAGGTTCGATTTCATGGTCTGATCTTGGAAGAGCACCTTGATAATTAGTCACAGGCAACGCACCTGGAAGAGCACCTTGATAATTAGTCACAGGCAACGCACCTGGAATAGCTTGATATTGTGTTCTTCACCTGTTGTGACATCTCTCTAAAACCTGAGACACACTGTGAATTTTTTCTTTGCGTTGTTCCGAGCTAAGGGATATGGTATAGTCTCCTAACTTGCTACATAAGTTCGATCAGATTCAAAACGAGGTTATGTTCATAACTTCGTAACTTTTTCTATCTTCTCATAAGGTGATCCATAAGTTTGAAGCAACGTAGTGTCTCTCTTTACTGAAAAAATATATCACGGGCTCCAGTTACCTCTGATCTCAAACTCATGAACTATCTAGGATAATTCCAGTTTTGCGAGGAGTTACTCTAAATCCTTCGTAATGATCATTAGCAAATATCATACACAAGACTTTTTCGCTTCCTAAACATCCTCTCAACATATGACGTCAGTTATACACCCATATTTTCAGCTTCGATTTCTTTGTCCCTGTCTTCAATATCCAAGTTTAGCTACTCTGCAGCTTTGCTGAGAACGTAAGAATGTCCTTCCTGCGCCACTAGAAATTTTTGTCTTTTCAGATCATAACCTCTTATATTCCGTTCTCCCAACGCCTGAATTTATAAAGCAAAATTTAGTGCAATTTTCATCAAAATCTTTGGGGTATTATTTCTTAATATAAATCAAACGTCGACATTTATTCCGGCTCACGCAACACACTGAAAATGATATATGCCACTTATCCTAATTAGACCATTTAATAAATTTCTGCTTCCGCCTTGAAAAGGATCATACCTGTGAATCGTGGTAACTTCTAAAAAAATATCCACAGTACAACTTTCCTCGTCAACTTCGCGCTAGCAGAAAGCAAATCACTCTGCTCGATCCGATCACATGTCGGGGTAGCTAGCAATGAACACTTCTCCTCTTTCAATAGACATTTCGAGTGGATTGTCACTCATCATCTAATAAGAATCATGAACTTCGCCATGGTTTTTAAGCCCTGCTAGCACATGTGCTGGCAGAATGATCGTCGGGAAAATAAACTGGAGAATAAAACCTGCTGTTGAAGAGCAGGTTTAGATATATATATATATATATATATATATATATATATATATATATATATATATATATATATATATATATATATATATATATATATATATATATATATATATATATATATATATATATATATATATATATATATATATATATATATATATATATATATATATATATATATATATATATATATATATATATATATATATATATATATATATATATATATATATATATATATATATATATATATATATATATATATATAGTGACGAATGGAGCGAAAGTGCCGGACGACAAATTCGAAGTTAAGAAGCAAGATAAAGAGGCTGCTGAAATGAGACTCCTCAAAATAATATTGAGAAAGAGTAGAAAAGATGGGTAAGAAATGAGCAAATTGTAGAAAGGGTGTAGGGTATACCTTATCATAAATAAGACAGAAAAAGTTCACCTACTGTAAGGTGGCTGGGTCACCTGGAAAGAATAGATTATTAAGGGATGGAGAAGAGGTGTTGTAGTGGAGACCGGAGGGAGGAAGAGATGAGACGAAGACGGTATTTGGTAAGCATGGCTTCCCTAACCTGGATGAACTGAGGAAGAGCAACGCTTTTGCTGATCAAAAAAAACGAGATTGAAGCTGAACAGACTGACAGGTAAATGATGCCTGCCAGGGAGCTGAAGATATATATATATACTAATATATATATATATATATATATATATATATATATATATATATATATATATATATATATATATATATATATATATATATATATATATATATATATATATATATATATATATATATATATATATATATATATATATATATATATATATATATATATATATATATATATATATATATATATATATATATATATATATATATATATATATATATATATATATATATATATATATATATATATATATATATATATATATATATATATATATATATATATATATATATATATATATATATATATATATATATATATATATATATATATATATATATATATATATATATATATATATATATATATATATATATATATATATATATATATATATATATATATATATATATATATATATATATATATATATATATATATATATATATATATATATATATATATATATATATATATATTATTAGAATTATTCTTAACGTAAAGTAAGTTTAAAATATTCATAATTTTCTAATTCGTTTTGGAAATGTGTAAATTTGTTCGGAGTCATTTCAAAATCACTTAAAGTTTAATTTTTGCCCAAAATTGCTTTGAGAAAGAGATGCATGGAATGGAGACTTTAAAAAAATACACCTTGTACGTCATATTGAACATAACTCGTGATCGCGGAGTGATATTTGAATTAGCGTATCAAACTGTGCGAAATAGTTTTTTTTTTCTCTCTGGATTTTCATCGCATTAAGACGTTCTAATTTTGCTCTGTGATAGTGAAAGTGACTATTTTAAATCGTATCTCTAATTGTGGAAAATCTTAAATTTAGTTTTGAATACTTCGTTAATTTGACTTTGTTTGTTAATCGATTTAACTTCGTTAATCATTTTGAACATTTGAACCTAAAATTCGACCTTTTGATAAAACTTAAAGATAAGCGTTAGTTTTGTAATTTGCGAGAGGTGAAATTTTATCTTAGTATATCGTCCGGACGAGTATTGGGATATTGATAAACCTATTGCTATTCATGATTGATGGCTGTCTTTATACCACTAACTACCTAACTCAGAAGCTTTGAGGAGAAGAAATACATTTCGACTCATTTACTGAAGAAGCAAGACTTTTTCAAAAAGTAACCACAGGTTGGCCAAACATCTAAAATAAGGTTTGTTTCTAATTTATGTATTTCTTTTTTCGAAGCTTTTGGGCAGATTTGCTTCTGAGTATTTGTTTAATTATCACATTACAATTTTATGTGATCCGCAAATTTTTTATCGTAAAATTGATATATTGGAAAGTGCTAGCTATTTCTCCTACGCCTTAAATCTTATAACATCTTACGCATTTCCAATATATAATTGAAAAAGTCTTGTTTTTGAAATTTGTTCCCAAATTTGTTGATTTCGTTAAAAAATAACAATTTTCAGTACGAATTTTTTTGACTTTGAAATTCGAATATTTATATTTTTGTGATTAAAATTAAGTGTAAAATCTGAAAGTGGTTCTCCAACGCTCGTCAGGTTGGGTTTTTTGTTTTTTGGGACACAATTTATTTTTTTTTTTTTTTTTTATTTTTTTTGAAATTTTTTTTATTTTCGCTGTTTAAAACAGTGAGTTGCTACTAACGTTGTGGAGAATTTAAATTTCCACACAAAATATATATGTGTGTGTGTGTGAGCTGAGTAAGATCGGTAACAATTTCGTACATCGGTATCGGGCACATATCGGTATCGGTTTCACACACTTAGATAAAAGCCTCACACACTTCGGTAAAGGCCACACATACTTTGGTATTGGCCATACATGCTTCGGTATTGGCTATACACATTTCGGTATTGGCTATACACACCTTGGGTATTGGCCACACACATTCGGTATTGGCCACACACATCCGGTATTGGCCACAGATACTCTGGTATCGGCCACTCACCCTTAGGTATCGGCAATTCACCCTTCAGTATCGGCTCACATATTGGTATCGGCAATTCACCCTTCAGTATCGGCTCTCATATCGGTATCGGTTATACATTGTTGTGTATCTGCCTCACAATATCGGTATCGGTTATACATTATTGTGTATCTGCCTCACAATATCGGTATCGGTTATACATTGTGGTGTATCTGCCGCACATTATCGGTATCGGCAATACATTTTTGAATACAGTGCTGTAAGACTTCTTTACGCAACATTCAGATTTACGTCACTCGAATCCAGCGAGTAGTGGTAATCACTGCAAGCCCTCAAGAACGGTGTGTTGTTTTTCAAGTTGATTATAGTGTGTATAATTTTTTATTTTTTTTTTTTTTTTTGCCAAACTTTTTTGTTTGTTTTTTTGATCTCACTTGAAAAGGGACACTACTGTTTAACATCGTTGATAATTTTCGACGTTTCGAAAGTGATACCGCTGCTTGTCATCTTGTTGAATTGAATCGAATTTTGAATTGAAACCTTAATCGAAATTTGAATTTCAACATGGATTTGAGTGCTTTGACAGCTGCCTCAGCCCTTCTGGAGGATCTGGAAGACACCATCTCCAGTGATTTTGGAACAGAGGACATTAGCATCGAACCGGAAGAAAAAGCCAAACTTCTGGATGCAGTAAAGAAAGTGATATCCCCTTTGAAAGTATCAAGAGGGGTTATAAGAAGAAAAGTAACATTGCTGTTGAAACCAATCGTGAGCCCCCCTCCTGAGGGTATCGAACCAGCCATTGTGACATCATTGCTGGAGGAAGTTACTCTCAGGTTGGAGGAAATTCGACAACTGGATGGGGATATAGAGGCTAAGATTTGCATGTCAAAACTCATGAGGTATGATAAAACTGTCCTCAATGAAGAAATCGTTTCGTCCTCTAACTATCACATGCAAATCCAGAAGATCATACAAAAAATACGCCCTCTTCCACCTGTTGAACCCCGACATTCGTCATCATCCAATCATTCCAATGAAGACGCTGTCTCTCGTGCAGAGCTCACTCAAATATTGAGAACAATTTCTCCCAAACAGGAATTAAAGATTCCTGCTCTTAAATGCAGTACTTTTAAAGGCGAAGGTGACCGATTTCAATTTCGCTCTTTCTTTCTGTCTTTCGAAAACACCTTCGGCTGTCGAACAGATATTACATCAGCTGCTAAACTGCAATATTTGAAAGCGCATTTGAGTGGCTTTGCATTGAGGGACATAGAACATCTTTCCAATGTGGATGAAAATTATTCGACCGCAATAAAGATTTTGAAAGATCTTTATTTAGACAAACCATTTATCATAGATTCTTTGTTTCACAAGATAGATTCTGCAGCTGTCTTGAGTGGTAGGAATCTTGATGACATTCGAGCCTTTATTTCAGAAATTCGAGCTCATCTTCATGAACTGAGAGAATTTGGTTTAGACTTTCTTGAGAATTGACACACCTGGCAATAGACTTGTCAGTCACATTGTAGTTGACAAGCTACCATCATCTTTCCTCAGGGAATTAAAGATCGATACGAAGGAAGAGTATCCTTCAATCAACTTAATATTTGATCGTTACCATTACATCCTGAAATCTTTAGAGAAATTTCAAAAGAAAAACGTCTCGTCCTCTTTGCCTTCATCTTCAAAGAAGAACATGAAGGAAGATCGTTATTCCTCGTTTCGTAAAGAGAAATCTTCTTCTTTTAACACTTCATCGAAAAGAAGTGAGCATAAAGAAACAACGTCGAAATCATCCACTGTTGCACTTCGTCCTGCAGTTGCCAAAAGGATTAATCCTGTTGATGATGCAACAGCAGTGGACTGTAAAATATGTGATAGCAAACATTATATATTCTCATGTATTACTTATGTTACAGCTTCGGCACGGAGAGAGAGAGATGTATAGAACTTGGGATGTGTGGCAACTGCTCCAGCTTTAAGCATGCCTCTAGCAGTTGCCCTGCGAAGAGATATGGCCTTACTCGACCTTGTGGCCTCTGTCGCAGTAGAGCCCACATCACTGCTTTATGTTCAGCTGGAACATCGAACAAGAAATCGAACCTACAACCTCAAGGCACTAAATCGGACACACCCTCTTCTTCCAAAGGAGTCTCTTTAAATGAATCCACTGACTCGACATCTTCACAACATCTTTGCATCAACACTAGTGCTTCTGAAGCAAACTGTCTTCTTCCGACTATCGCCATCAAGGTTAAGAAAGGCAACAAAGTTGTTATAGCACGCATGCTGTTGGACTTTGGATCACAGCGCAGTTATTTCGGCAGCAGAG
>SEYY01024019.1:5000-18049 GCA_009176605.1 Armadillidium nasatum | reverse complement strand
AGGCCTATATATCCCAACGACTGTTATTTTAAAGGAAGCGTTTTCAATGCACACCAGCCAGTATTTCTATGCTGTCATCTATTTTAGAAAATACTATTTTAGGATATGTTCACAAGATATCGTTTCTTACAAATATAGAGATCTCCTCCCACCCACCCCCCGTTTGTTTGACCTTACAAGGTGAGTTCCAGTTGATATCCTGATAAGGAATAAACGTTTTTATTATGTTCATTTAGGAATGTTTCGCTGAAGACGACGCAGTAAAGGTTAGTGTTTTGATAGCTTAAAAGGTTAAGGAATTCATCGTAATGTTTTTGAAGGTTTCTTAAGTTTTGGTGATATAATGAGAAGTAATTTGATTCATAAGCATTATTATTTTTAAGGGAATCTGGTTAGATATATTTCAATTTTACAGAGGAATTGGTAATTAAGTTTTCATCCCAATTTCTGTCCGTATTCATCGTATTGATTGATATTGAAAGGGCTAATAATTAAAATAATAATGGTAATAAAAAAAGAATAATAATAATAATAATAATAATATCACCAATAATAAATAATAAGAAATATAATAATAAAATAATTAATAATAAAATAAATAATATATAATAAATATATAAATAAAATATAATAATAATGAATACAATAATAATAATATAAATAAAAATAATAATAATAAAAAAAAAAAAAAAAAAAAAAAAAAAAAAAAAAAAAAAAAAAAAAAAAAAAAAAAAAAAAAAAAAAAAAAAAAAAAAAAAAAAAAAAAAAAAAAAAAAAAAAAAAAAAAAAAAAAAAAAAAAAAAAAATATAATAATTAATAATAATAATGATAATAAGTAATAATATAAAATATCTTCTTATATCGTATCTTATATATATATATATATAAAAAAAAAAAAAAAAAAAAATTAATTAATAATATTTTATTATTTATTTTCAACCATAAATAGTAGACATTAATTAATTATATTATAAGTTTTCCCATAATAATACATATTAATATTATCACATATAAATTCAATAGATCGCCGTATCATAATCAATAATTAATAGCACTACCAAAAAAGAGAGATTAGATATTATAAATAATAATATCACCAATATAGATAGAGACAATTTCCGAGTGGAGGTTTAAATCCTAATTGCTATATTGAAGTAAGAGTATCTAGTAAAAACAATATCACACCCAAATAGTCTGTTTAGCCTATGGGATGTATATAAAAGTTTTAAAGGGCAGAGGCTTAGGAGCAAATACAATTATTTATCTTTCACAATGGTGACTCAAACGACCGAATGATTATCACCCGCATTAAGGAGGTAACCCTACAGATGTCCTAATGAACACACAATAATTATACGGACACATGTAGTAGTAACGTAACTTAGTTTAATATATCCACTATACTGACGATTTATTCTAAATAATATATACATTATATGAACAGTACAACGTTATATTTAAGGAAGGTTTCATAAATTTAGTGAATGGGACTCTAATATAAGGTCTAAAATCATATGATAACATTAGAGCCCAAATAATCATTTGATAGAAAATTATACTAGGAAAAACCACATCAAAAGATTAAATATACATAAAAACAGTAAAAATATATAAATGAATAATATGAATAATAATAATAATCATCAATCATTATTAAAAAAATTCTAAATAATTCAGATAATAAAATTACATAATGAAGGAGACATAATAAGAAAATTCCTAATAACTTATAGGCAAATTTATTCATTAAGGGTTAATACCATCTCGCGCCTATCATATGAGAAAACACGAATATTAATATGCACGATATAATAATAAATAATAATAATCAAAGATACTAATAATAATAATGAATAATAATAATACATTAAAAATCTAATATTATATTTTCAATACATACACTATAAATAATAATAATAATAATAATAATAATAATAAATAAATAAAAAATTAAAAAAAGGAAATAAGTTAAAAAGGTAAAAATATTGATTAAAATCTTAAATATATAGCATAATATTTAAAAATAATTACACAAATAAATAAAATAAAAATAAGCAATAAGGAAATAAAAATATTGATTATAACCTAAACTTAGCAATTAGAATAATAATAATAATAGTTAATAATAAAAAATAAAATAATAATAATAATAATAATAATAATAATAATAATAATAATAATAATATAATATAATAGCTAGAAGATTATGAAAAGCAACAATTAAATGGATGTCCCCACACAAAAACCTGCCCTTGGGCTTTAAGGGAGTATAAAGGAGGAGATTTTAATATCAAGAAGAAATACGAATGTTGTTTTCAAAACAAGTCATATGGTTTATTAGTTAAGATATCCACAAAAAATATTGCAATAATAATAATATAATAATATAATAATATATCATAAAAAAGAAAAAAGCAAAAAAAAAAATAAAGAGTTATAACTAAAATGTACCAATAATAATAATAATAATAATAATAATAATAATAATAATAATAATAATAATAAAATAATAAAAATAATAATAATAATATAAAAATAAAATAATAATAATAATAATATTAATAATATAATAATATAATAATAATACTAATAATTATAAATAATAATAATAATAATATAAAGAATAATAATAATAATAATAAAAATATAATAATAATAAAATAACAATTAAATATAAAAATATTTGATTATAACCTAAAATAGGAGCATATAATAATAATAATAATAATAATAATAATATGAATGATAATTATAGTAATGATGTGAGCCAGTAGAAAAATTGAAGGAAAAGGACATGTCCCATTATCCTTCAAGGACAAACTCATAGAAAGCTGAAGCCAAAAGACACAAATTTAATACCTAATTTTTATTACAATAAGGATATAATGGCAAGCAGTTGGAAAGGCCATCGAAAGCGTTTTATAATTGAAAACTCGTTTTTACTTTTGATAAATCATTTTAAATTATATATATATATATATATATATATTATATAATACTATATATATATATTATAATATATATATATATATATATATATATAATATATATATATATATATATATAGGTGATCAGGAAGTCAGGCTTTTATTTCTGTAACAGACAATAAAAGCCTGACTTCCTCTTAGTAGTCTTTGCCCCTCAATGAGTAAAGAATTCTAAAAAATATATATGCAATTCTCAATGGTTAATGAGATACGGTGGTTTGAACCAGTTTTTTAATGTATCAAATGGGACTGAGCTATGGTTTGTGTCGTACTGATGATTAGAATTTAATTTTCTGTATTTTAGAAGGAAAAAATAATTTAAATAAATTGATTTAGAAATTTTAAAAAAATCAAAAGAAATGGGGATGGATGAAGGGTGAAGCTCACAGAGAAAGAATAAGCACAAGAGACTACTTAGTCGCTTCCATAATGGGTATTGCTGAGACGATAAGCGACGCCACAATGATATCAGGAGAACGAACATGTCATTCCCTGCTTAGAAATTCCTCACAGGGTGTGCTGATTCATCTGCCTTACTGGGCATGTGTGTGTAAGTTTATGTATTCTATGCGTTTTCTTTTTTTTTTATACCACATTCAGGACACATGCGGTATAGGACCGTGGACCGTAAGAGGTAAGAACTCAGAACGATGAACGGCCCTCTGGAGGTACTCTCAAAAAGTGTTAAATGGTTTTTAGGTCAGGGTTTCGCCGGGTGACTCCAGCAACAGTATATCGACCACACGTAAATAGACCATAACCTTCCTTGCAAAGTATTATCGTGCATTTTAGAAGTGTTTACCCAATGAAAGGAGAAGAGGTATAATATGTCTGCAGTGTATATTCCAGATAGGATGGTGCATATAGTGACCCGAAAATAGGACGAGGGAGGTGGGATATATATATATATAATATATATATATATATATATATATATATATATATATATATATATATATATATATATATATATTATATATATATATATATATATATATATATATATATATATAAGTATATATATATATATATATATATATATATATATATATATATATATATATATATATATATATATATATATATATATATATATATATATATATATATATATATATATATATATATATATATATATATATATAGTATATATATATATATATATATATATATATATATATATATATATATATATATATATATATATATATATATATATATATATATATATATATATATATATATATATATATATATATATATATATATATATATATATATATATATATATATATATATATATATAGTTATATTATATATATATATATATATATATATATATATATATATATATATATATATATATATATATATATATATATATATATATATATATATATATATATATTATATATATATATATATATATATATATATATAATATATATATATATATATATATATAATTTTTTTTTTTTTTTACAGAACACCGCCATTCACGGGCATAGCCCTTTCAAGGAGGGGCACACACCAAATTAAAAAAAACATTCAAACACAGAACTAACGCACATCCCTCAGGTGGGCACAGACGGAAGCCTTGAAGAGAGGAAGATTAAATACAGGAGGAAAAATAGATGATGGTAGAGAGTTCCACAGAACAGAGGTGGCTGGAAAGAAGGAGGCACCACAACGGGCCAGCCTGGGGTTTCCTACATAACACAAAACTGGTGCGAAAGCAGGGCACCCTTGTGCAACGAGGACGACGCACGGTGGAAGAATGCGAGAGGCCACCTCGAGCACCTTGCCATTGTAGTACCTATAAAAAGGGATAGTGCGCCAACGTCACTCGAGAGTGGGGTAAAAGTTGAAAGTAGGGGACAGTTTATTAATCTCTTAGCTTTAGACTCAACCCTATCCAGAAGAAAGGAGGAGCCGGAGCCCCCCCAAATGTGAGAACAGTACTCCATACAAGGGCGAATAAGACCCTTATATATTTGGAGTAACTGTTTAGAAGGAAAAAATTCTCGCAACCTGAACAGAATTCCCAGCATTTTAGAGGCCGCTTTAGCATATATATATATATATATATATATATATATATATATATATATATATATATATATATATATATATATATTATATATATATATATATATATATATATATATATATATATATATATATATATATACGAGAGGTCCAGGGTTCGAGGCCTGGCAGGAGCGAGAAATGTGAGATGTTTCTCCTTGCGCTTAGCTCCGAATGACTCAGTCGTTAAACGAGTACATCAGTGGAGTGCCCTTGCCACTGATGGGAATAATCTCCGGCATCCACGATAGGCCTGGCCCAGTCAGCGGTATCCGCCGTGGGCCCGTGAAACCTTAGGATCTTCCTCGAAAGATCCCACTGACAGGACGATAGTCCTTCCTGGGGATGAAGATTATTTATATTTATTTATTATATATATATATATATATATATATATATATATATATATATATATATATATATATATATATATATATATATATAATATATATATATGGTCATTTAATAAAGTGAACTTCCGAATTTGAGGAAACTTTCAGGAAATGTCGAAAATATGTTCAAAGCAGGAAATACAAATAAAAAATTCAAGAAATGCTTAGAATTCGATTTTTGGGAAAAATTTTAAATCAAATAATAAAATGTGAAAATTTAAAAAATTTTAATGATAAAATATACATTGTATTTTAAAATTTTTATTTTATTTTATTTTTTAAACTGATATTAAGTTTTAATAAAATTTTCGCCTCACAATACCTACATATTATTCACTGCTGTATTATAAATGCATGACGACGTTGAATGCCATCCCGCTCCAAAGTGTAAAGTGGGACTGGTCCCCACAATCACCTATCCGTATTCTAGTGAATAATATTTATAAATAGAAAAAAAAAGATATAAAGAAACGTGTTTGGAGATACTCATCCCCATTTCCAACTGGGAACTCCATACCTCGCCTACCATTTATTTATAGTATAGCTGAGGACAATACTGGGAGTAATCTTTACTGAAAATGACATTAAATATGGAAAAATGAAAAAAAATATACTACTGATGTTGATGAGACTGACCTTTCTATGTGAGATGAAGAATCCGGAAGGTCAATGGATACATTACAACCCGAAAATAACTTTTGTAAGGAAAAACAATAAATTTTTTTTTCTAATTTAATTTTTCTTTAAAAAATATAAATGAAAAAATTTTATTTTTGTAAAATATATATTTTAAATAAATATATATATATATATATAATATATATATATATATATATATATATATATATATATATATATATATATATATATATATATATATATATATATATATATATATATATATATATTATATATAATATATATATATATATATATATATATATATATATATATATATATATATATTATATATATAATATATATATTATATATATATATATATATATAATATATATATATATATATATATATATATATATATATATATATATATATATATATATATATATATATATATATATATATATATATATATATATATATATATATATATATATATATATATATATATATATTATTATATATAATATATATATATATATTATATATATATATATATATATTATATATATATATATATATATTATATATATATATATATATATATTATATATATATATATATATATATATATATATATATATATATATATATATATATATATATATATGGCACAAGTGTCTTTGAGGAGCCTATTCTGAAACTGTAAAAAATACCCTAACAATTTTCAATACATTTGAGAAAAATTAAATTTACCTATATAATACTATATATATATATATATATATATATATATATATATTATATATATATATATATATATATATATATATATATATATATATATATATATATATATATATATATATATATATATATATATATATATATATATATATATATATATATATATATATATATATATATTATATATATATATTATATATATATATATATATATATATATATATATATATATATATATATATATATATATTATAAAGTTTGAGTTTTGTAAATATGATCACCAATAGGATTCTGCTTGCATTCTTTTAAACAAAATATGTCGCGTTTATTTACCATTTTAATATTTATTATTTATTATGTATATATAAATATATGAATTTATATGTGTATAAAGTTAAGGCTAATTATTGGAAATTGCGCTTAGCAAAAACTACGTTATCCCGTTATTTGAATTTGTCAAGATGCTTCCGAATTTTGGAAGAAAAATGGAGTCCTGTTCGATTTTTATTTTCATTTAAAATGAACTTACAAGCTAATTAGAGACCGTTAGGAACCCAAAGTTTGATAGGATTTAGATAATAATATAATATAGTTCCAATTAAATTCTTAAATTATACTTCCTCCTAATTTAGCCATACTTAATTTTAGAAATATTTCCCTTAAAACTTTGCTTAAATAAATTAGTTAGTGTCGTTTATTTTTTGGTAATAGTATTGAATATTAAATTATAATATTTTATTATGTCATTCTGTTTTCATATTTTATATACAATATTTTTGTATAACAGATCCAATCTGAATATTTAAAGTTGATTACTGTTTATATTAGGCACAGAATTTGAATGGATATTCTGGGAGTTGGGAGAACATTCCTGAGAGGGAATAGTTAGCTCTTGCGAGAGAGCCAAAGCAACATCTCTTGAGAGAGAGATAAAGCTTATTCCTGAGAGGGAATCAAAGATCTTGTCTGCGAGGACTAAGTTCTTTTTCTAGCTTTAGAGAGTTAGAACTCTGGTTCTAGGAACCAGAACTGAGATCTGAGAGGGTCGAGTTCTAAGCTTGAGAGAGTTTGGAGCGTATAGATTTGCGAGAATCTATTTTCTAATGAGAGTTAGAACCTTGAGAGAGGTAGACTGACTTTGAGAGAAGTCATTGTTGTTAAGCTCAGGTTGTGAGATCTGTACTTATATTTTTTCTATTGAGAGATAGAATACTGTATTTTTATATAGGATTAAAATATCGAACTTATGGACCATTCGCGTCTCCAGACCGCTATTGTTTAAGTCATGCTACCGGGGTTTTTCTTTGCTTGATTTTGTTATTATTATTTATGTTATGTTTCCATATTTCCCTATTGTATATAATAAACTTAGCATTTAAGATCATATAATTTTGTTTTTGTTCATCCTACCTCAGACTTAAATATAAAAATACCTAAAGGAAGTAACCCTCTTCTATATTTTTATTATTTTGTAAACTCCTCAGGTGTGTTTTCTACATCATACACACACCACACCGGGGAAACTTTACAAACTGGTGGCAGCTAAGTGGGATTACTTGACAAACTGTTAATACGCACACTTTTAGACTGGTGGCAGTATCACATCTTTTATATATTATTATTATTATTATTCATTTTTACTTCCTTGAGGTTTATATTTGAGTTGAGGTGGGAATTCGTATGTATATATATATACATATGTGAACATTAATATTAGGATTTTACTATTATAACGGTATAAAAAAGAGGAAGCGCAGAAAGAAGAACAAATTGCTTTTTTCTCTTCTAATATATATATATATATATATTTAAGAATTCTTTTTTATTGTTATTATTATTTAGTTAACGGGACTTGTGAAATCTTTAAATCGAGGAAGGTGTGAAGCCGCGAAATTGAGAAAATATAGTATTTTTACTTAAAATACTTATATATATATTTATAAATCTTTAAGTCTTAAGAAATAAAATAGTTTTGTCCTTTTAAATATAGTAAAATGGCGGAAGGAAATAATAATAATAATAATAATGTTAATTTTTCTAGTATTGTGGGAAGATTAAGATCGTTTGATGGGAAAAATAACTTTAAAAGTTTTTTAAACCAGTTCAATATACGTGCCAAATTAGAAAACTGGAGTGAAGAGAATAAGGCAAATATATTAAGATGTTTATGCACAGACGTTGCACAAACATATTTAAATACAAATTTAGATATAGATGAATTGACTTTCGATGAACTGGTGACCTTTTTGTCAAAACGTTTTCTAGTAACTATAAATAAACAAGAAGCATACAGCAGGTTAACCACCATTAAACAAGGCAATTCTAATGTAAGAGATTTCGCAAATAGAATTGATGAAGTAAGTGAAAGCGTAATGGGAGTTCTCACAGAGTTCGAGAACAACGAAAGTAGAGATCAATTTCTCATATCAGTATTTATAAACGGATTAAATTTAGAGATTAAGAAACTGGTTGGACTACATGAATTTATTACATACAATAGTTGTGTGCAAACAGCATTAAAAGCTGAAAAGCTGATCCCCAGTAGAAATCCCATTTTTAACATTAATGATGATAGAAACCAAATGAATTTTTCCCAGCCATTTAGACATGCTCCTCATAGGTATAACAGAAATGACATAATCTGTTATTATTGTAAAGAACCAGGACATAAGAGGCATGAATGTCCCCAATTAAATAAAAGACCACCTCTTCTTCCTAACCCGCCAAAAAACTTGTAAGGAGATCTATTGACGACAAGGTGGAGAATCCTGTTACTAAAATTAAAATAAATAATTCAAATTCTTTAGCTTATTGGGACTCAGGGTCAAACATATCCGTTATACCATATAGTCATTTCTCCAAATTGTCGAAAATAGATCGTTTTAAAAGGAAAATAAAATCGGCTAATATAAATGCTACTAGAGTTACTGGTGAATCTTTAGAGATTATAGGCAAAGTTTTGCTACATTTAAAAATAGGGAAAGTGAAAATCGTTCATAAAATTTATATCCTGGACAATACAAGATTCATTGGTGACATATTAATAGGAAAAGATATAATCAAGAGAATAGGCACAGTAACCTTTAATTTTGGAGAGAAATACATACAAGTAAATAGAGAAAGGTTGCCGATAACTTGTTACAAAGTAAATAAAGAAGAAGATAAATTAAGAATAGAGAAGGAAATAGATTTATCTTCACTTTTTATCGAAGAAACCGATAGTATAGCAGATAGAGAAATGGGATAGTGCGAATGAAGTAGTAGTAGATCGACTTGTCCAAAAGAAGTAGGAGTCGAAAACATGCTAGCTGCAGTAAAAAGTGATTTACAAACACTTTGCCAACCAACTTGCCAAGGAGAGGTAAGAGTAAAAGACGGAAACACTTTAGCTGTTGTAAAAAGTAATTCACAAACACTTTTCCCCATTGCAAATGACATGGATCAGGAAGTAACGTTAAATAAAAACGAACCCATAAATGAAATATTTTTAACAGAAAAAGAGGAAATAAGAGTAGAGAAATTAGTTAAGACTAAAAAAATTAAGTTAAATAATTTGGAAGCGAAACAGCATTTCAGAATTTTAGAGTTTGTTATAAAAATGTTTATTACATTTTATTGTAGCATATTAATTACTGGAATGAAAATAGCACAACCAAAGTTATTGGTAGATTTGAACTTCTTATCCAAGTTAGGCAATTTGGAAGCCAAACAGCATTTCAGAATTTGTAAGTTTGTTATAAATATGTTTGTTACCTTTTATTGTAATATATTAATTATTGGAATGAAGGTCGCACAAACAAAGATACTGGGAGATTTAAACTTCTTAACCATCCTCATAAGTAGAACACAAAAAAGAGTTCATTTTAGTTCTAACAAGACGATGTATTTTAGAGAAATAAAGATTTTCTCGTTTTACTTGTAAAGGAAAAAGAGAAAACATAAGAAAAAAAACATGTAAGATGTTGTAAGATGTTTCTTTGTATATAATTTTTCTTTTTAGATGTAAGAAGTTATTATAAGGTATGGTTCCAAGGAAACCAGAATTTTGAGAAATAAAAGTTTAAGAAGGAAAGAATGGAACTAGTAGAGCTAGTTATTAGATGGTTTACACTCATAAAACACATACACATATACACATATTTGGATAAGACTTGAAAAAAAAAAGTCATTGAGAATTTTTGGTCATACAGAACAAACATAATTAGGTGTAGAAATACTCTTCTACGGTAACTTGGGGAAAATATGATTTTACATATATTATGTTGAAATTATTTTATGTATATGAGTTTTTATATGTGATTATGGTTACAAAGATCATTAGGAGCATACTTTCTGTTGCCTGTGAGACTTTGTGGTGAATTTTGAATCTTACGGGAGATTAATAGTCTCGGAATTCTTAGCTGAGTTGAATCTCAGATGGAACTCATCCTATGGGATATTCCATGCTAAGCCGTCTAGTGAATAATTTCTTTGGGAATATTACTAAGGGTTATTCAGGGATTCGGCAGAGGGAATTAGTTCCCTAGTATTTGGTCTCAAGTTGAGAGACCTGAGATATTTATTTGATTATAAAATGTTTTGTTTTATATTATTTTCCCAAGTTGGATAAGATTACACTCATAAACAATTGACACATTCCTTTTTTTTTGCAGATATACACTAATATTTTGGTTCACTCACAAACAAACACACTCTTACACTTTTACACTAAAGCTTTTGGTTTACATCGCTGAGTTGTTTTCCTTTTTATGGAAAAGTACATACATGTTGAGAGAGAAAGAAACCAGAGAGGGTTCTTACAATTTTGGGAGAGAGTAAAAACCTTTCTTGGGAGAGACCTTGTGAATGCACCTACATTTTAATTTTAAGACATTGTTTCATAAATTAAGTGGAATGACATATTTCTTTAACATATTTTGTTTTTTAGCAAGCATACTCCTGTGGTGATCTATATTCTAAGAAAGGGGGTCATATAAAGTTTGAGTTTTGTAAATATGATCACCAATAGGATTCTGCTTGCATTCTTTTAAACAAAATATGTCGCGTTTATTTACCATTTTAATATTTATTATTTATTATTATTATATATATATATATATATATATATATGAATTTAAATGTATATAAGGTTAAGGCAAATTATTGGAAATTGCGCTTAGCAAAAACTACGTTATCCCGTTATTTGAATTTGTCAAGATGCTTCCGAATTTTGGAAGAAAAATGGAGTCCTGTTCGATTTTTATTTTCATTTAAAATGAACTTACAAGCTAATTAGAGACCGTTAGGAACCCAAAGTTTGATAGGATTTAGATAATAATATAATATAGTTCCAATTAAATTCTTAAATTATACTTCCTCCTAATTTAGCCATACTTAATTTTAGAAATATTTCCCTTAAAACTTTGCTTAAATAAATTAGTTAGTGTCGTTTATTTTTTGGTAATAGTATTGAATATTAAATTATAATATTTTATTATGTCATTCTGTTTTCATATTTTATATACAATATTTTTGTATAACAGATCCAATCTGAATATTTAAAGTTGATTACTGTTTATATTAGGCACAGAATTTGAATGGATATTCTGGGAGTTGGGAGAACATTCCTGAGAGGGAATAGTTAGCTCTTGCGAGAGAGCCAAAGCAACATCTCTTGAGAGAGAGATAAAGCTTATTCCTGAGAGGGAATCAAAGATCTTGTCTGCGAGGACTAAGTTCTTTTTCTAGCTTTTGAGAGTTAGAACTCTGGTTCTAGGAACCAGAACTGAGATCTGAGAGGGTCGAGTTCTAAGCTTGAGAGAGTTTGGAGCGTATAGATTTGCGAGAGTCTATTTTCTAATGAGAGTTAGAACCTTGAGAGAGGTAGACTGACTTTGAGAGAAGTCATTGTTGTTAAGCTCAGGTTGTGAGATCTGTACTTATATTTTCTATTGAGAGATAGAATACTGTATTTTATTTTCAGTATTTATTATATAGGATTAAAATATCGAACTTATGAACCATTCGCGTCTCCAGACCGCTATTGTTTAAGTCATGCTACCGGGGTTTTTCTTTGCTTGATTTTGTCATTATTATTTATGTTGTGTTTCCATATATTCCCTATTGTATATAATAAACTTAGCATTTAAGATCATATAATTTTGTTTTGTTCATCCTACCTCAGACTTAAATATAAAAATACCTAAAGGAAGTAACCCTCTTCTATATTTTTAT
>SEYY01024018.1:470000-475000 GCA_009176605.1 Armadillidium nasatum | reverse complement strand
ACGTTTGGTTGACAAAAGACAAAGGCCTGCATAAATCCCACCAGAGATAAAAGAAACAATTTTCCGATCCTTTTCTAAGAACTGCAAATCCCGATAAGAATGTTCAGCTCATATAAAATTGGAAAAATAGAAGAAATTTTTTTCAAAACTTTCCCTTAGAGTACAAGTAAGATTGAAAACAATGGTCAAATCTGGGGTCAAAGAGATGGAAAATGAAAGGATGAGATTATGAAGAAAGATAAGAATTAGGCGTGCAATTTGTGGGTTCAGAAGAGAAGAAATATTAGCAGAAGCATGAGAGTTGATTAGAACACATCATTCTCTTAAAAGTAGGTGTAAATGGAACCATCCTTAATATGCTAGTTATATATGTATATTAAATAGAGGGCAAGCAGCATCTCTAAATAGACCAAGCAACTGGGGAGTTGAGAAATGGTTTTGAAGGCTACTAAGAACACTCGACCTTTTAGAGATTCCTTTAGTGAGAGAGATATTGCTAATTCTTCCAAGAAAGATCAAGAGAAAATGATACACCTAAGATAATTAGAAAAGACCAAATTTTGAATTATGTGTTTTATAAGGGTATATAGTTATGGGGAAGATGAAGAGTAGATATATGTTGGATCTGATTTTTTTAAGGTATTGGAAAGGAAAATATTTTTCTTGCCCAAATTGATTTACGAGAAAAATTAATGATCAGCTGATCCAGAGTCACCCTTCTATCAGCTCTGTGGAATTATTATTTTTTTTTTCAAAATGAATTATATGAATTGGGGATGAAGATACAAATATTAGATCATTAAAGAATGGTCGAAATAGAGAATGAGAAATAACAGAACTTGAGAAACATCACTTTTCTTTGTTTCAATACACATGCAAAAACTTTCTATAACATCTACTATGAAGTTGCCAGTTAGACATTCAAAGAAACTGAGAAAGTGTTTAAGAGAGGTGAAATGATTTCTAAAAAGGTACGTTTACAATTCAAAAATTTTTGAGGGTATCGATAGAAAGAATTCTGCATGTCCAACATAATATCTAAATATTCACTTAAATGCCGATGTGAAGGGGACCAAGTGTCCGACGTGAAGAGAAGGAAGATGATAGATCTATAAGTCCTTACCGAAGATATACAGGGTAAATGAGATAAAGTTAGGAGATATAAGATGTTTCCAACACTTCCATGTCAGGACAGATTCAAGTACATGTTAAAGAACTAATGTTTAAACAAAACGACAATGATCAGAAAAAATGACAGAGTTTGTGAAGAGAATTGGTTCAGCAATTCAACGAGAAAGAAAGGTTGAGATTGATGAGCAAAGACAAAATATACTACCAATGAAGGATGGAAGATTCAAATCACTAAATACGAGAACTACAAAAGTGTTATCATCTGAACTATAAGTTATTATAGTTTTAAGCTCAGAGATAATAGAAATAGCATCTTTAGAACTGAAAACAAGGTTAGACATAAATGAGATGGAGTAAATATGTAATATGAAATGAGAGTCTGGACTAAGAGAAAGTACGCAAGAGACAATGTCTGTGCCAAAAAAAAACAAAAAAAAAAAACGAAAATGAGACAAATATTTAGGTACTGGAAAGTTCAGGAATGTTCCAGCACAACGTAGCACTCCTTATATCTAATTTCATCAACGTAGCTTTCTTTCAACTTTCACAAAGATTTTCACATCTCACGGGCATTGCCCTATTTCAGGAGACGAACTTTTCTAGGTGGTATTCGCCTATAGGATCCATTTTCTGGATCGAACCGGCTCCATCATGCAGGTTAGTCAATTACTATCGTTTGTATCTATAAGTATATATATATATATATATATATATATATATATATATATATATATATATATATATATATATATATATATATATATATATATATATATATATATATATATATATATATATATATATATATATATATATATATATATATATATATATATATATATATATATATATATATATATATATATATATATATATATATATATATATATATATATATATATATATATATATATACGGTTCTTACCTACGATAAAATCATAAATCACTTTTGGTTTTTCTGTTATAAAGGCGTAATATTCGATGTTTCTCGTATGGCGAAATATAATCATGAGTAAAATTCTTATCAAAGGAAAAGTCAAAGCTAAAATTGGAACTTGAAAATTTCTTATTTGCAGAGCCATAGCTAAAATAATATATATATATATATATATATATATATATATATATATATATATATATATATATATATATATATATATATATATATATATATATATATATATATATATATATATATATATATATATATATATATATATATATATATATATATATATATATATATATATATATATATATATATATATATATATATATATATATATATATATATATATATATATATATATATATATATATATATATATATATATATATATATATATATATATATATATATATATATATATATATATATATATATATATATATATATATATATATATATATATATATATATATATATATATATATATATATATATATATATATATATATATATATATATATATATATATATATATATATATATATATATATATATATATATATATATATATATATATATATATATATATATATATATATATATATATATATATATATATATATATATATATATATATATATATATATATATATATATATATATATATATATATATATATATATATATATATATATATATATATATATATATATATATATATATATATATATATATATATATATATATATATATATATATATATATATATATATATATATATATATATATATATATAATATATATATATATATATATATATATATATATATATATATATATATATATATATATATATATATATATATATATATATATATATATATATATATATATATATATATATATATATATATATATATATATATATACTGTGAGGAAGGAACTCAGTATGCTGAATGGTTATGGGTGTGATTTGCAATCGCCAAATCTTTTGTAAGCAACATGAATATCTGTCAGAAAGTAGGGTGAGCGATACAACACTCAAAAGAATGTGACTGTCGATCAAAAGGAAGACAGTCCTTTTTGTCGGAGATATATATATATATATATATATATATATATATATATATATATATATATATATATATATATATATATATATATATATATATATATATATATATATATATATATATATATATATATATATTGTTTCTAACTTACAGAGATGTTTACGTGTGCTGAACACCATTCCAGGAATATTACTATTACTCAAGTAAAAATTAAAATAAAAAAGGTTTAAAAATAGTTATAAAGCTAGTTAAAAATTGAAAGGAGTAATGAGGGTGGAGTCATCGTCATAGGAGTGGATAGGTGATGAGGTGGAGAGAAAGTCATTAATAAAAAAACGAAAAGAGTTTCAGATCCCTGAGGAATACCACTATTAATAGATTTAAAGCAAGAACGGTGGTAGTCTACAACAGCTGCTACAGAACGACCGGAAAGGAAATCAGAGGGAAGAATAGATTCCGAAAGAGAAAAGTGTAGAAATTAATGCTTTGTGCCAGATTCTATCGTGGGCTTTCAGTATGTTTAGAGTGACAGCAATGTATTCACTGAAATACCGAAGAGTGGAGGACCAGTAGTCAGAAAATTGGGAAAGAAGATCGCCAGTAGAAGGTTCTTTACGCAAGCCATATTGGCGATCAGAGATAAGATTAGAAAAATTGAGATGTTTCCAAGTCTTTCTGTTAAGGATAAATTTGAAAACTTTATAAAGAAGGGAGCTTTAAAGAAATAGGACGATTGAGAGGGATCTCCCTTTTAGGCACATGCTGAATGAGCGCTCTTTTTCCATAAAAAAATAAAATATATATATATATATATATATATATATATATATATATATATATATATATATATATATATATATATATATATATATATATATATATATATATATATATATATATATATATATATATATATATGGTGAATCAGAACAAACCTGTAATATGAAATTATTTATTCAAGAATAGTATGTATGCTTTTACTACTAACCTAACCTACCTAATCTAACTTAACCTACCTAACGTAAAGTAACTTAGCCTAACCTAACCTAACCTACCTAACCTAACCTAACATTCCTAAGATAATCTAGCCTTTCTAATATAATCTTATCTTACTAACATAACCAACCCTGACCAAACCTAACCTCCCTAACCTAATCGAATCTTCACAACTTTTCTAATTTAACCATATCAAACGTTTGTGTGTTTCTCTCTCTCAATATAAATATATATATATATATATATATATATATATATATATATATATATATATATATATATATATATATATATATATATATATATATATATATATATATATATATATATATATATATAAGCATTTAGGTGAAAAATAAATTTTCATAAAATCTTTCAGGAGGTGTTAAGGTATTTTTATGTATTCAAAATTTGACACACGAAATGAGCTTGTGCCAAGAAATGGATGATGTTAGGTATGCAAAGAAGTTCTACGAGTGGAGGAGACCAAAGAAGAAGAGAAGTGTTGGAAGGTCGGGAAATTTGTGGAGGAACAGCATCAAAGCGGTGGTCGAGAAGTGGAGAAGCAGAGTGAAGAAGACTGAAGAGTCGAGAATGTACGAAGATCGAAGACAGTGGAGGGGTTTGGACAGTGACAATTGAAAAGTATATATTATATCTCCTCCCGTGGGCAAAGGCCGGAGCCCCGGATTTCGTATCCTGCTCATTAGAGGCCGACGTGTCCAGATTGTAATCATTATTATTATTACTATTATTATATTATCATAATATATATATATATATATATATATATATATATATATATATATATATATATATATATATATATATATATATATATATATATATAT
>SEYY01024018.1:455000-465000 GCA_009176605.1 Armadillidium nasatum | reverse complement strand
TCTTCAGCAAAATGGAATGCATAAGATATCTTTTAAAGTCCATAAAACTGACACTCAAAGATGCTACCAAACGTTTAACCATTTCCTACTAACTTTTGCATAACTTTAGTCCAAAGGCATTTATACATAATATTATTTTTTTTTAACTTTATGTGAATATAAATGTGATGATTTTTTCCCATTTCTTAATTAGACATAATTAAATTTCAATTATATGAGCCATGGTTATTTAAGCAAGCTTTCAAAGCATTTACGAAAAGAACTTTTACAACCCAGAAAGAAGTTTGAGTTACCTTGTAAATTATTGAATGAAAATAAATCATTAACTGATGATCAGAAATATTTTGTTATTATAATTATTAATTTCAATTATTGTAACAGAAATAAATACTTTTTTTCTATTTATAAAATGTTCAAGCGAAGATTCGCATTTATTTATTGAAAGCGTGAAATTGATAGATATATATTCATCTTTATATATCTATATATATATATATATATATATATATATATATATATATATATATATATATATATATATATATATATATATATATATATATATATATATATATATATATATATATATATATATATATATATATATATATATATATATATATATATATATATATTATACCTAAGTTTATTATCAACTACACCCATTGGATCACTATCAGGAGCCATTTTGCAGGTTCCAACTGAATGATAAAAAGAAGAAACCAAATGTCTGGCGTAACATCGCCAGTAATCGTCAGAACCCATTTCCTGATGTCGACATCCAGGGAAAGGCTACAGAAAAGATTGAATAGGTTGAATTGGTTGAAGAAGGTTAGATTTATAGGTATAACGTTCAACAATATTTTAAGTAAATTTTATGTACATATTTTCTTCATAGAGATAAACTATAAATTTTAATTGTTACCTTCGCATATAGTTTGGCTCCTACTGATTTCATAGCATTCGTTTCTAAAATTTCGACGCAAAACCTACTTGCTGTATATATATATATATATATATATATATATATATATATATATATATATATATATATATATATATATATATATATATATATATATATATATATATATATATATATATATATATATATATATATATATATATATATATATATATATATATATATATATTACTCAGTAAGTTTGAGAAGGTATCCCATAAAAAAATCTCATACCTCTTACAAAGAACTCTAAATCTTCTGGGTCAGCTAAAATATTCGGGTCAATATTTGGTTGATCAAACGGGTCAGTTGAACGTACCGTAATGGACCCGCGACTTTTGGGTCGTAACAAAGTAGGAACCATGGCGGCGGAATCATTATAGAAAAGATCCGAGTAATATTCTTCCATAAGCTAAAAATGACAACAAACTCTTTTAGGGCTAAATTACGACAATAAAATGAAGCGTCAAAACTATAAGAACATTTTAATTCTGAAACTTGTTTAGAAAATTCAGATCAAAAAGGAAGAATGAACAGTTCACATTGTCATTTAAAGTTAAATGAACTATATTAAAATGCCAAAATTAATACTTAATTTTGGTAACATTAGTCTGTTAAGAAATAATTCGAACTTTAAGAAAGTATTAATAATAATAATAATAATAATAATAATAATAATAATAATAATAATAATAATAATAATAATAATAATAATAATAATAATAATAATAATAATAATAATAAAAATAATAATAATAATAATGATAACAATAACAATAATAATAATGATGATAATAATAACGATAATAATAATAATATCAATAACAAAGATTTAAATAATAAAAAAAATTTATTTCCATCATTATTATTATTTTCATTATTATTATTATTATTATTAATTTTATTATTATCATTATTATCATTTATTATTATTATTATAACTACTGAAATCATTATTTAGAATTGCAATATTATACACCAAGAAAAAAAAAATAGCACAAGAGAATGCATCATTTCATTTATTTCGTACGAATAGTTAAAATTTCAGCATAAACTCACTTTCTTTTTAGACCGAAAGCATCGGACACAAATAATCCAAAATCGGTTGCTACCGAAATTGACATGAACAAAACTTGAAGATCTGGGTACAGTGGATCTCCTCCAGAAATTTGATGCCATGCGTTCGCCTCTACTCCAATTGGAACGGACAGGGGTCCTATGATTTGCGATATATATATATATATATATATATATATATATATATATATATATATATATATATATATATATATATATATATATATATATATATATATATATATATATATATATATATATATATATATATATATATATATATATATATATATATATATAATAATGTAGGAAAACCACTTTAATAAAAGAATAAAAATTAAAACGACTAAAAAAGACGGAAGAAATAGATTAAAAAAGACATAACAAAGAAGGTCAAAAAGTCGTAAACGTTTCAGAGCGACAACAGCTCTTTTGTATAGTGAGCAGAGAACAATTTCCAATAGGTAGAGATCCTATTGTGTCACTCTGAAACGTTAACGACCTTTTAACCTTCTTTGATATGTCTTTTTAAATGCATTTGTCCCGTCTTTTTTTATTTGTTTTAATATTTATTCTTTTAGTAAAGTGGTTTATATATATATATAGTATATATATATATATATATATATATATATATATATATATATATATATATATATATATATATATATATATATATATATATATATATATATATATATATATATATATATATATATATATATATATATATATATATATATATATATATATATATATATATATATATATATATATATATATATATATATATATATATATATATATATATATATATATATATATATATATATATATATATATATATATATATATATATATATATATATATATATATATACCTTTTCTCCGATAAACGTAATCTTTATGGGCAGATACATTTAAAAGAGAAGTAAAGAGAGTCCAAGCATTGCCTTTGTCGACTGTAAAACTGATGCCAAGTAAAATTGCCTGATCATGAAAATTTTGTCCAACTCCTGCAACGTCAGCAATAACTGGTATCTGAGAATGAAATTTATTCTAATTAATGCTTCATTACCGTTTTAATTTACTGAGTATATATATATATATATATATATATATATATATATATATATATATATATATATATATATATATATATATATATATATATATATATATATATATATATATATATATATATATATATATATATATATATATATATATATATATATATATATATATATATATATATATATATATATATATATATATATATATATATATATATATATATATATATATATATATATATATATATATATATATATATATATATATATATATATATATACTTACTTCTTTACTTAGATTATTACCTGAAAGCTTTTCAGATGATCCGAAGGACCAACTCCTGACAACATCAAAAGTTTTGGAGAATCAACGGATCCTGCACTCAAAATAACTTCCTTTCTTGCATAGGCAACTCTTAACTATATATATATATATATATATATATATATATATATATATATATATATATATATATATATATATATATATATATATATATATATATATATATATATATATATATATATATTGATATGATTGATTGAATGCTTTAGAAAGCAAAGAAATTGAAAGAGAAATTTGCAAAGCCATACAACTCAGAAACTGTAAAAAAAAGACTGGAGTAGAGAATCTTAAAATCTCAAGAAATCAAGTGCTGACACTCTCCATGTGCAAAATACCGTAAAAGTTCTCTCGACTTCTTAACTCTGTATTACCAATGGAAGGATAAAGCGTCAATGTCGGGTAGAAAAGATTAAAGGTCAATTGATCCAGAAAGTAGGGAATAGTTTTGGTCATTCCAAAAGATAGGTGAAACCTGAGCCTTTCCTACCTAGATGCAAGATCAATACTTTAGGGTATGAATACTATCGCAGTTTACATAGAAATAATCCAAGTTTCTTTGAAGCCTCCCAAGAAACTGTTGTAAAATGAGGGTTTGAATACTTATTTCTCATCCAGGTTAAATATGTTTACTCTGTCAAAATGAGAGAAGAAAAAAATAGTCGAAAGAGATTGAAATATTAAAAAGCATCTTTATGATTGAGATTTGTTGAAGTTGAATTTTTAAAGAGTTGAATTTCCAAGGTTGAAAAAATTACATCTGGATATTTTATCCATATCAGCAAGAATAAAACCGAAAAGGTTTTAAATGTAAGATTGAAAATATAATAGTCAAATGGTGTGGGGAAATTAGATAACCTGTAAAGGCCATAAAAATATGATCATAGTACCCAAGTCAGGAATCAGATAATTCGATAACATTTGACTGTGTAGAAGAACAGAAATTATGATTTCTTCTCAAAGGAAGAAGTTTTAGATTAGAGTTCAGAAGAACTATTTTTACTGTGAAAGCTATTGTAGAAAGAAATTATGAAAAAATTTGACTTCAACTTAATGATTGGAAAGAGAGAGAGAGAGAGAGAGAGAGAGAGAGAGAGAGAGAGAGAGAGAGAGAGAGAGAGAGAGAGAGAGAGAGAGAGAGAGAGATTTGAAAAGGGGGAAAAATCCTGGACTCTTCTTTTTCTAAGTGAGTTCTAAGAGTGAACATTCCCAAGATAAGACACATTATAATTTAACCAAGTTTTCTCTAATTTTCTGTTTTGAATTTGAGTTATCTACTTTTACTTGAGCAGTGATTAAATATTCATTGTTTTTTTTATTGCATTATTCTCATATCACTTTGCTCCGCTCATGTAAGTAACATGAATAAATACTTAAAATTTATACTACTTACTTTCTTTTTGTGGTAATACATGACTCCAATTGCACGTTTATTTTCGTCAAACAGAATCTGTTTAGGACCAGAATTTGAACGAAATTATAATTTCCATATATAAAAAGTTTGTATTTCTAATTAATGTTACATACTTTGTCGTTGCTTATTTGTATTACCTTTGCAACGTGAGCATGAATTAAAACATCAAAATTCGCCCGACGGAGGTTAGGTTTGATAAAAGCTTCAGCAACGGACTCGCGAACACCATTTTCAGTTGTCAGATCAGGAATGGTGAATCCTACAAGAAAATTATAACTGAATTTCATTAATTAGCTCAATTAATTCAAATTCAATTTAATTATTTCAGTATTCAGTTAAAGTTTACTTTTGTATATTTGATTTCAATATCTTGGTGGGAGATTTTAATAGAGATGAACTATAATTGCTGGTCTGCATATAGTTTTTCCTTCTCTGTGCTTCGATTAACATGACTTCCTTAACTGAGTATTAGATAAAAGACAAAACATTAAGGAGCACTACTATTAACAAGCAAGGAAGAAATCTCCTCTTTAGCAACATCCGTTATCTACAGATAATTCAACGCTCATTTACAATTTCTTCTTTATAGTAATTAGGATAATCAGTTGTCTTACTTAAATTTCAAAGGCAAGCTGACTTTTCAAAAATGCTTTAAATGCTATAAGATTATTAAATTTGTCAGAACACAGTCATAACTTTCAAAGGGCTCTAATAACTATTTAGAAATACGACATACTGTAAATTCAAGACTTATGAGTAAATTTCAAGCAGTTTTTTCTACAGATAAAAATAAAATAAAATATCTCTGTGCTTCGATTAACATGACTTCCTTAACTGAGTATTAGATAAAAGACAAAACATTAAGGAGCACTACTATTAACAAGCAAGGAAGAAATCTCCTCTTTAGCAACATCCGTTATCTACAGATAATTCAACGCTCATTTACAATTTCTTCTTTATAGTAATTAGGATAATCAGTTGTCTTACTTAAATTTCAAAGGCAAGCTGACTTTTCAAAAATGCTATAAATGCCATAAGATTATTAGATTTGTCAGAACACAGTCATAAATTTCAAAGGGCTCTAATAACTATTTAGAAATACGACATACTGTAAATTCAAGACTTATGAGTAAATTTCAAGCAGTTTTTCCTACAGATAAAAATAAAATAAAATACTCTATTGTTAAAATATTCTCCTAAATATTTAAAATGCATTTCTACTCAAAAAAAAAATAAATAAATAAAAAAAAAAAAATCAGCAGGAAAAATCATATTTCATTAAAGTTTTTGAATAGTAGTAGGAAATGTATTAAAAAATATTTCTAACCTTGCTGAAACTCTGCATTCGGGTCGAATAAAATTCCTATGACCAAGTTCTCCTCCTGCTTCTACGAAAGCAATTCCAACAGGAGTGCTGGAATTATTTCTTCTCTACAGAAAGGTAGCCTCCTCGGGAGTGATAAGGTCTATATATATATATATATATATATATATATATATATATATATATATATATATATATATATATATATATATATATATATATATATATATATATATATATATATATATATATATATATATATATATATATATATATATATATATATATATATAGTAAAGTTATCCATAAAATGGATAAGTTTTCTTTAAGTGAAAGAATAATTTATAACGTAAACCAATGTAAAATAATAATAAAAAGTGAAGTGTTTTAAATAAAGTAATAAATTATATGTTTATTTTTGAAAAATAAATAATTTTAAATAGTTTGTAATAAAATAAATATCGGAAAATACATTGCATTGAATAAAGTTAAGTAATACAATGCAGTTACAACATAGCGATGCCATACGAATCAACAATTATTTTCCCGCGTAAAATAAAAGAAAAAGGAAAAAAATTATTTCATTTAGCGCGGGAATTTCAAAGGACTAACATTTCTAATAATCATTTTTTTGTTTGAAAACATTATATTAAAATATTTATTTTAATAATAAATAAAAGTTAATATTTTAATTTCAAATTTTGTGTATATTATTAAGATAAAACTTTTTTTTTTTATAAATAATAATGTTTTCTGATTGTTTGAAGCAATTTATTGGTATGTTTGTTCAATGCTGTTTAATGAAAGAATTTTAATAATGAGTTTAATGTATAATTTTAATAAAAATAAGTGAAAAACATGATAGAAAATTAAAAGTGGAAAACTAACTACTTGTTTCTTAAAACCTTTTCATAATTGAACTAATTTTCAGAAGGAATTAAAATAGATTGTTTTGTAATTCCCTTTATCTACAAGCCAGAAAGAGTTCCCGAAGAGGACAGAAACCAGTTCCTCCAAAAGCAGCAGCAGTTTCCTCCAGAAGAAGAAATCTGAAGAAGAAGAAGCAGCTGACGCATTAGTCCATCAAAAAATACTGCAGTTCCTTTTGCCCTCGCCTGTACTTCCTTCCTTGAAATAGCATTCCCCAATCGAGGCAGGCGTTGCAAAGACCTGAAGAGAAGTTGTGGCTACCACACGTTTACCAGTCGGCACATTGGTCAGCGAGAGGACACGAAGAACTCCCAGCCTCCTATAGATCCCATTCCGTCTCTACACCGTCTAAGAGATTATAGAACCGGTGTCCCACACCAGGTTCCTATAAACTGGTGACTAAATGGGCTCAGTATATATATATATATATATATATATATATATATATATATATATATATATATATATATATATATATATATATATATATATATATATATATATATATATATATATATATATATATATATATATATAGTATATATATATATATATATATATATATATATATATATATATATATATATATATATATATATATATATATATATATATATATATATATATATATATATATATATATATATATATATATATATATATATTATATATATATAGGACATTTTCACATACCTGTTGTTGAATCAAGAGGACCTCTGTAATTCTCACTCTTCTTGAAATAAGGAAGAACATCATCGTAACTCCAGCCGGGGTTGCCCATGGCTTCCCAATTATCGTAGTCTCTTCTATTACCTCGAACATACATACAATAGTTTATTGAAGAACTGCCTCCAAGTACTCTGCCTCTTGGGAACATTTTCCTCTGTTATATTGAGGGGAGGTTGAGTGATTCAAATTTCAGCATTAGAAATTAATGATTTAATGCTTAAATTAAAACAGAATATTGATTTCGATTTATATCTTTTAGCAAAATTAAAATTTTCAAATAGATGGTCCTTTATTATTATTATTATTATTATTATTATTATTATTATTATTATTATTATTATTATTATTATTATTATTATTATTATTATTATTATTATTATTATTATTATTATTATTATTATTATTATTATTATTATTATTATTATTATTATTATTATTATTATTATTATTATTATTATTATTATTATTATTATTATTATTATTATTATTATTATTATTATTATTATTATTATTATTATTATTATTATTATTATTATTATTATTATTATTTTATTATTATTTTTATTATTATTATTATTATTATTATTATTATTATTATTATTATTATTATTATTATTATTATTATTATTATTATTATTATTATTATTATTATCATCATTATTATTATTATTATTATTTTTATCATTATTATTATTAACATTATTATTAAAATTATTATTTTTATTCTTAACATAATAATAATATGTTATTAATAATATTATTATTATTGTAATTGTAATTATGTTTGTTATTATTCGTATTATTATTATTATTAATATTATATTACTATTATATTATTATAATTAATATTATTATTATTATTATTATTATTATTATTATTATTAAAAAATTCCAAGGGATACTTTAAAAGCTTTTCCAGCTTTTAATTTGATTTTATTTTCTATTTGAAATTGTACAAAGATTCCTTACTTGACCTTTGCTGACTTTTTTTTTTTTTTTTTTTATCATCACTGTACCTGACATTTTTTGTAAACTTGGACTCAAATGGAGCAAAAGTCTTATAAAAGATAACAAAATAGAACGTGTCAGTGTCCTTTGATTTAAAACTGATGCTTGAAACGTTTGTAAAACAAAAATAGCAATTCCTATAGTAATTTTATGGTTTCTGCCAAATCACCTGAACAGAAAACCCAATGAATCGAGAGTCTTTGAAATGTTTAGTGTCCCTGCAAATATGAGGGACCATATTTAATCTTGGGCACATATTTTGCATTCTGAGAAAAACACTTTTGAATGTGCTTACTAAGTGAACTAATACCATGTTTCTCCGAGTTAGTTCAACCAAAATTAACAAAAAAAGTGAGAATTGTCGGCATAGTTTTTATTTATTGTGTACTTGACACTCTAGATATAATATAATGTACATTACAGTGAAGAAATTACAGATCATGACATAGACATACAGATCATTAAAATGTTTACAGAAGTTCAGAAAATATAATGAATAGTAATCTCTCGAAATAATAGTTTAAGACGGAGAAATGAAAGTTTTAAAATTTTTATAGAAAGAACTCTTATTGACACAAACTGGCGAGAGGAATTTTGGAAATAGGGCAAAAATTCGAAATTTTGACATTTCCACTGAATGATCTGTCATACCAATGAACCATTTTGATTTTTAAGTGAAAACCAAAAGTAAATATTCTTTGCTCAAAAAATATAGTTATAAACAAGAGTTATTTAATTTAAAACTTTGAACATTAAAACTTACATTATCACTGAACGCAAACATTGAGAAAGATTGTGGAGTCAGTTTGTAGTGAAAGTCATTCTCAGCGACATACTGCAATATATTAAGTCCAGGAACAGTTGATTCTGGTGTTGGAAGTCCTCCGGATTCCAGCAGTAAAACATTCCAATGATCAACTTCAGCTAATCTTGTAGCAACAACGCCTCCAGCTGATCCAGAACCAACTGTAAAAATATTTGAATATTTACAATTTTTCCTTAATTAAATTCACAATCAATATTAAATCCGGTTATTTTAAATAAATTTTAAATCCGGTTTTCTTTTTCTTTCATTTGAAATTAAGGTCAATTAAGGTCAAATAAATATATCATAATTATTTTTATAAATTATTTT
>SEYY01024018.1:435000-437500 GCA_009176605.1 Armadillidium nasatum | reverse complement strand
ATATAATATATATATATATATATATATATATATATATATATATATATATATATATATAGATATATATTATATATATATATATATATATATTATTATAATATTATCTTTTTGATTAAAAATAATATTTTCAAAAGAATTTTTTAAAAATTATAAAAAATGCTAAAAATTATAGCATTTTTATATACATTTTTTCTATAAATATACATATATATATATATATATATATATATATATATATATATATATATATATATTATATATATATATATATATATATATATATATAATATATATATATATATATATATATATATATATATATATATATATATATATATATATATATATATATATATATATATATATATATATATATATATATATATAATATATATATATATATATATATACCAGGGGAGAGAAGTAGAGTTCCCGAAGCGTTGAGGTAACTCTCATTGAGTTGGGTATATGGGGTGTTAAGGTTACTTCCCATTTCACTCCGGTGCCTAATTCACACACCCTGTGGATCTATATATATATATATATATATATATATATATATTATATATTATATATATATATATATATATATATTATATATATAATATATAAATAAAATAATTTTATTAAATTAAATTAAAAGAATTTTAATAAAGCATAAATTTAAATTGAATTAAATTAAATTAAATTTAAAAAGAGTATAAAAAAAAGCTTGTTAATAGGGCTTCCCTTTATAAACTTCCCAGATGTAAGACAATATAGAATTTCGCTCCTAAAAGGCAAACTCTGGTATCTATATATATATATTATATATATATATATATATATATATATATATATATATATATATATATATATATATATATATATATATATATATATATATATATATATATATATATATATATATATATATAATATATATATATATATATATATATATATATATATATATAATATATATATATATATATATATATATATATATATATATATATATATATATATATATATATATATATATATATATATATATATATATATATATATATATATATAATATATATATATATATATATATATATATATATATATATATATATATATATATATATATATATATATATATATATATATATATATATATATATATATATTATATATATATATATATATGCAAAAAATGCCCATCCTTAAATTCCTCAGAAATAATCTAAATTTTTATATAATTCAATATTTTCATTTTAAAATAAATCTAGCAAACTTTTTTTATTTTTTATTTTTTCCTATTTTTTATTTTTTTACTTTTTTTATTTTATTTTTATTTTTTAAATAAATTTATATTTATAAATTCTTTTTATTATTATTTTACCAATCCTTTAAACTAATATGGAAATTATTATCTAACAAACTCTGAGTTTAAATCATTTAATAAACTTACATTGGACAGTATCAAATATTAATTAAAAAATGAAAATTAAATTAATTTAATTATTTAATTTAAATTATTAATTAAATAAATATTAAAATGTATTAAAAAATTGTTAAAAAATCTTGGTTGCTCAGAAAGATGTTTCCCATCATACTATGATGCAAAGGTTTCCAACTTTTTTTTGCTTGTGGACCCCCATTTGGACCCCCTTGTGGACCCCATGTGGACCCCCCTGAGTCCTAACTTTAAGTATGTGACCCCATGTGGGCCCCTGAGTCTTCATTTTAAGTATGAGAGCCTAATGTAAACCCTTGAGTCTTAATTTTAAGAATGTGAACCCAGTGTCAACTCTCTTGAATCCTAACTTTAAGTATGTGGACCCTTATGTGAACCCCCTGAGTCCTTACTTTATATATGTGGACCCCCTTATTCTCATATATAATATTCCTAAATTAAATAAACAATTTTAATCCTTGTGGGCCCCTTCAAAGCTTATGTGGTTCTCTGGGGTACCATGTGTTATTCTGGCAGTTCATGTGGGGCTCGATTAAGAAACGCTGCTCTAAAGTCTCATACCATTCAGTATTAATTTTTTTTTTTAAATTATCGTACGTTTCGCTTTATTAAATTATTACTTTATTATAATTCTTGTACGTTTGATTTATTAAATTAGTATTTTAATTTATTAAAATTCAGGAACGTTTCTGATAATAAAATCATGTTTCTTTAACTTTACAAACTTGTATTCATAGTATTTTACCTATGCTAAAAAGTTAACCGAATCCTGTCCATCTGGATCAGAGATTCCCAACTGGGGGGTCTACACGGACCCCCAGGGGATCAAATGGTTCCTAGGGAACCACAGAAATCCTTTGAGGGTTTCCTCAAGGAAAAAAATTTATTTCACAAATAAATATTTAATTGAATATTACTTGTGTATATAGGGGTTCACATACATAAAGTTAATACTCATGAAGTCCACAAGTAAAAAAAAAAAAGGTTGTGGGCCCATGATTTAGATGAAAAGTAACTAATCTTTATTAGAGTGATTGTCATGTTGAAGGTGTA
>SEYY01024018.1:410000-412500 GCA_009176605.1 Armadillidium nasatum | reverse complement strand
ATAATTAATTAATTAATTAATTAAGATAGTAAAACACATACAATTAAAAAACATTAAGTATTAAATATATTTCAAACATTTTTATTCAGAATTAATATTAATAAGAATAATAATAATGATAATAATGATAATAAACAATAGCAATGATACTAATAATAATAATAAGAATAATAATAATAACAACAATAATAATAATAAATAATAATAATAATAAAAATAATAATAATAATAATTAAAATAATCATAGTAATAGTATTAATAATAATCACAGTAATAATAATACCTAATCTTTATAATACTTAGATTTTTTTATTTACACAATAACTTAAATTTCAATATTTCTGTAAAGTTTTTACAATAATAAAGTTAATTTAAATACAAGTAAAAGATTTGCTCATTGCAACGCTATAAGTGTCCTTTAAACCACAGATATAACACCTGTATTACTATTTATTGTAATAATAGCGATATTAATATTAATAATAAAAATAATAATAATAATAATAATAATAATAATAATAATAATAATAATAATATAATAATACGATAATATACTATACTAATAATAATAATAATAATAATAATAATAATAATAATAATAATATGGAGGAAAAATCATTTTAGAAACAAGAAAAAAAATTTATTTCATTATTATTATCACATCTATTATTATAACTAACATGTTATTATTATCGAATTTAGTAGTATAAGACCTACTTTAATATTGTAAACTTGTAAATGTACTTCTTTTTCTTTAATAAACTGTGGAAATTGAAACTGTTATTATTATTATTATTATTATTATTATTATTATTATTATTATTATTTTATTATTATTATTATCTATTATTATTATTATTATTATTATTATTATTATTATCATTATTATTATTATTTTATTTTTTAAAAAGTTCACATCTCACGGGCATTACCTATATACCTAGGATCCCCAAGTGGGATCGAGCCGGCGCCCTCAAGCACGTGAGTTAATCACTCTACCGTTTGAGCCACGGTAAAAGTCAATTATTATTATTATTATTATTATTATTATTATTATTATTATTATTATTTATTATTATTATTATTATTATTATTATTATTATTATTATTATTATTATTATTATTATTATTATTATTATTATTATTAAATACCACACCCATTAACATCAAACCTAGCCTACTTTAATTGCTATTATTCAAAGTTCTTGAGTATTCTTTAGAAAATAATTATATTCGCAAAATTTATTTGCTCAAACACTAAACTTAATACACACACACCCACAAAAAAAAAAAAGAAAAAGAAAAGTTGACATATAAAAGCAGC
Organism: Armadillidium nasatum; assembly: GCA_009176605.1. Classification (NCBI taxonomy): domain Eukaryota; kingdom Metazoa; phylum Arthropoda; class Malacostraca; order Isopoda; family Armadillidiidae; genus Armadillidium; species Armadillidium nasatum. Next base: position 411,176 of record SEYY01024018.1, on the reverse strand, counting down.
CAAACCAGTTTTTTTCTTAAGTTTATATATATATATATATATATATATATATATATATATATATATATATATATATATATATATATATATATATATATATATATATATATATATATATATATATATATATATATATATATATATATATATATATATATATATATATATATATATATATATGTTTAAAGTTCACATCTCATGGGCATTGCCCTATTCGTGGAAAGGAGCTTTTCTGGGTAATATATAACTATCATCCCCAAGTGGGATCGAACCGGCGCCATCAAGAACATTAGTCATTCACTCTATCGTTTATGCCACATTAGATGGCATATATATATATATATATATATATATATATATATATATATATATATATATATATATATATATATAATATATATATATATATATATATATATATATATATATATATATATATATATATATATATATATATATATATATATATATATATATATATATATATATATATATATATATATATATATATATATATATATATATATATATATATATATATAATATATATATATATATATATATATATATATATATATATATATATATATATATATATATATATAGAAATATATATATATATATATATATATTAGGGATGGAGCGATACCAAAATTTTTACCGATACCGATACCGATACCGATACCTAAAAATTCCCCGAAGCCGATACCCGATACCCGATACCTGAAAATATGCCGATACTTGCCGATACTACTACCGATACCACTACAGATACCGATACTTTACTCCTATACAAATTTTTTGCCGATACCGATACCGATACTGAAAAGGCCGATACTGATACCGATAACGATACCGATACCGGTATCGGAAAATATGCCGATACTTGCCGATACCGATACCGATACCGATACTTCACTCCATCCTTAATATATATATATATATATATAAATATATATATTATATATATATATATATATATATATATATATATATATATATATATATATATATATATATATATATATATATATATATATTAAATTACGTACAGTAATATACTTCACTTCTAATACATTAAATAAACATTTACCTATTAGAATTTGATTTTTAATAAAAAGGTGAAGGTTGCCAAATTTTAATTTTTACTCCTAAATCTTATTTTACCGGGCTCCT
>SEYY01024018.1:402500-405000 GCA_009176605.1 Armadillidium nasatum | reverse complement strand
TATATATATATATATATATATATATATATATATATATATATATATATATATATATATATATATATATATATATATATATATATATATATATATATATATATATATATATATATATATATATATATATGAGAGAGAGAGAGCTTTTTGCTCAGAGACAGAGCAATCGCCAAGTAAGTTAGATAACAAAGATTCAATAAGAATCGGAGCGGGAGAATGTAATCCTAATCTCTATCTATGATATACTCTTGCATACTTAACCAAATATAAAAACGTTAGTTATCTGCCTACTAACTAATGGAAATATTATCAGTTTGGTTAGCAGGATTTGCCTCAGCCAGACAAAACATAGGAAACCTTTTTCGATTGGTAATGCTGACAGGATATATATATATATATATATATATATATATATATATTATATATATATATATATATATATATATATATATATATATATATATAATATATATATATATATATATATATATTCTCTGCACCACAGATGATATTTCAAAACTTACTACTACCTGTCGGGGTCAACCTCATTCGGATGTTGCTGATGGTCATAGTAATGGAAACTGGCCACAGAACATACAACAGCTATGAAGTTCCTCCAACAACAAAATTTTATGACTTTATTGTTGGTAAAAAAACTTTTTTTCATATATATATATATATATATATATATATATATATATATATATATATATATATATATATATATATATATATATATATATATATATATATTATAATATTATATATTTTTTTTTTAAAAATATCAATGTTGATAATAATAATAATAATAATAATAATAATAATAATAATAATAATAATAATAATAATAATAATAATAATAATAATAAAATAATAATAAATAATAATAATAATAATTATATATAAATTAATAATATTTAAATTAAAAATAATAAAAAAAATATTATTAATAAAAATATAATAATAATAATAATAATAATAATAATAATAATAATAATAATAATAATAATAATAATGTGATAATAGTAATAATAACAAAAAATAATAATAATATTAATTATACTAAATAGAGCAATAAAGATAATATGAAAAATATTTTTATCGTTACTATAATAATAATAATAATAATAATAATAATAATAATAATAATAATAATAATAATAATAATGACAATAATAATAATGATAATAATAATAATAATAATAATAATAATAATAATAATAATAATAATAATAATTATAATGATAATAATGAATATAATAAAAATAATAATATTATTATTATTATTATTATCATTAATATTATAACTGCTGCTTTCATTTTTGTTATAATAATTATTGTTATTACTCACTGACACTTTTTCTATCAAATATCGCAGACATTCTTTTCGATTTTTAATAGAGTAACTTCAACTTCTTGATCTAATCTTATGATGTCGCTTCAGGGCATATCTGCCCTTAATTTAGATAATAAAAAAAGAAAGAAAGAAGAAAAAGAAGTCTTAATTTCAATTTTCTTTATTGTTTATTATTGTTAATTATAATTTTGTTGTGTTTAAAATATTGTTTATGATTTAACTTTAATAATCTAGTTTATTCATTGTGTTTATTTCAAAATTTCAATAAATAGCAAAGATAATAATAGGTCCGGCTGTTTTCTTCATACAGCAAATGCACTATATTTGATTTTCTTTTAACATATTATTATTATTATTATTATTATTATTATTATTATTATTATTATTATTATTATTATTATTATTATTATTATTATTATTATTATTATTATTATTATTATTATTATTATTATTATTATTATTATTATTATTATTATTATTATTATTATTATTATTATTATTATTATTATTATTATAAGTATTCTCAACATTATTATAATTATTAATATTATCATTATTACTGTTATTTTTTCATTATTATTATTATATTTTTATTATTATTATTATTATTATTATTATTATTATTATTATTATTATTATTATTATTATTATTATTATTATTATTATTATCGTCATTATTACTATTGTTAATATTATTATTAATGTTATCATTATTACTATTATTATCATTTTGACTATTGTTATTATTATTATAATTATTTCTATTAATATTATTATTATTAATTTTCTTATTACTATTATCATTATTACAATTATTATTATTATTATTATTATTATTATTATTATTATTATTATTATTATTATTATATGAAGATACCATAAATATTTTTTTAGTGCAATAAAAATATTCTTATTATTTAGTAATAATAATGATAACTTCCTGATAAGTTCTGATTAAGATCTGACAAGGCCTAAATGATCGAAATAGATTAAATTTTTTTTTTTTTTTTTTTTTTTTTTTTTTTTTTTTTTTTTTTTTTTTTACATAGATATAAGGTTTGAATCTAGGTCATTGTCGTATGGCACAAATGCCTGAGTTTATAAGTGCCTGTTTTGTACTAATATTGGACTTTTTAAAATGCCATT
>SEYY01024018.1:385000-387500 GCA_009176605.1 Armadillidium nasatum | reverse complement strand
ATATATTATAAGTGAGTTTGACCTTTCGACGTTCAGGTGTCCTCATCAGACTTCGAATTCAAATCTAAAAATAAAATAAAAATAAAAAAAATAAAATAAAAAAATTAAAAAATAAAATAATAAAAAAAGAAAGAAAAAAGTTAAAGATAAAAAAGGCAAATGAAAGAAAAGTTAAAGATAAAAAAGGCAAATGAAAGAACTTTTTCATCTCCTCTTCTTTCATTTCAAAGTGATGAGGCTCAAATAATGAATGCAAAAAAAGTAAAAATAGAGATTCGTAATCTTTATCACTTATATATTGATTTTAGCCTGTGAAGGAGTTTTACAAACTGTAAGTGAAGAAGCTTGTATATTGGAAGGCTTAGAAACTGTTTTTTATTTGCTAAAGCTGTTTTAGCTTTATCAAACTTTTATTTTTATTCTTAGTTTTAAAATTCGAGTCTGATGAGGAAGTCTTAGCGTCGAAAGGTCTAAATAAATTAATATTAATGAATTTTTTATTTGAGCGATTGTTTTGTTAAAGATTGATGCTGCTATATATATATATATATATATATATATATATATATATATATATATATATATATATATATATATATATATATATATATATATATATATATATATATATATATATATATATATATTATATATATATATAAAATTTCAGCAATTAATTTGCACGCAAGATTGGAGATACTAATGCCATGAAGACAGAATTAGGAGGCAAAATTCCACGACATGGTAATATATATATATATATATATATATATATATATATATATAATATATTATATATATATATATATATATATATATATATATATATATATATATATAATATATATATATATATATATATATATATATATTATGAGCAAATAAAATTTTCCAAATCTATTTATTGACAGACGTTTCGGGAAAAGGTTTACCCATTATCATCTATTAAAAATTAAAAAATAATATAAAATAATATATATAATAATAATAATAATAATAATAATAATAATAATAATAATAATAATAATAATAATAATAATAATAATAATAATAATAATAATAATAAAATACCGTGGCACATACGATAGAGTGATTAACTCACGATACTTCCTATCCATTATCAAAGCTGTGAGCACATTGAAAAATATATTAAATTAATTAAATAAATTAATTAATTAATTTATATCAATAAATAAATGAATGAAAATTATTATACAGAAATAAACAGTAAAAACGGCAACCATGGAACAAATATCTGTTTAAATTTCACCACATATTCATTAAACCAAATAAATTCGAAATACCACATGAAAATGTTACTTAGATTAGGTCACTAAAGACATAATGTTATAGCAATAACATCAATTTAATTCCAAATTTCCTATTAATTAATTAAATTAAATTTAATAGTTTTAGACTCTGATTTTAGAACCTGACCTCCATTCCTTAGAATCCTTATATATTTGGCACCATCCTCCAAAGTTGGGTGAAAATTTACATCCGGAAAAGATTTTGATTTTGAAGTAGAATTTTGTTCTTTGATCGTACTTTTTACTATTTATTTCTATACAATAATTTTTATCCAATTATTTATTGATATAACTCTTAAGTATCTATATATATATATATATATATATATATATTATATATATATATATATATATATATATATATTATATATATATATATATATATATATAATATATATATAATATATATATATATATATATATATATATATATATATATATATATATATATATATATATATATATATTATATATATATATATATATATATATATATATATATATATATATATATATTCTTCTGCAGCCATTGCCTGGATGTGACCATTTCGATGTCGATTCAGACAAGTATTTAGCTTGTTATGCTCAGTTCATGACGTCAACAGTCTACCATCCCGCAGGGTCATGTAAAATGGCTTCCTCTGACGATGAAATGGGAGTAGTTGACAACAAGTTAAGGTATACTCGTAAGGATTTTGAAAGTCTGCATTTTGTTTAAAAATTTAATTTAAAATGAATTCATATTAAAACTCTTTGGTTCTCCTACCGATAAAAATTTCTTGTCTCTTGCCAAAAACATTTCTAATAACTTCTGTAAATCTTCCTTTCCTCCTCTCATTCGTCCTGATGGATCTGTTGCTAATACTCCTTCTGAAAAGGCAAATCTCTTCTGTCTCCTTTTTTCTTCCAATTTAACTCTGAAGGATTCCGGCTTCCTCCTCCTACTCCTTCCCTTCTCAGGTGATCCGTGTCATCACCTGTGATTGCATATGATCAGATCCATGTGATCCTGAGAACTATGAACGTCAGGAAGGCCAGCGGCTCTGATGTCATTCCTCCCCGTATTATGAGGAAGTGTGAATCTGAGCTGGTACTTGTCCTCGTTCAACTCTACTCTTGTCCTAAATTCTATTCTTTATGCCTTAATACTAATACTAATAAACGATCTTTTCCTCCTCCTTTGTCAATTG
>SEYY01024018.1:337500-370000 GCA_009176605.1 Armadillidium nasatum | reverse complement strand
GATCGAGATGGCATTGCTTCTTTTTAATTTTCTCATCATGTACTCTAATTACTCTTCCACGGTCCACTATAAAGTATTTTTCGATCTCTTTATTAGTGTCAGGCAAATATTTTGTAAACTTGTATCATATCCCTTCTGAGAAATCTCCTTTCAACCGAGAACATTCCTAACTCTTTCAACCTCTCTTCATAGCTCTTATTTTCAAAGCCAGAAATCATCCTTGTTGCTCGACGTTGTACTCTCTCCAGCATATCTATGTCTTTTCTTAAATGAGGAGCCCAAACCTGTGTACAATACTCTAATGCTGGCCTGACATAGCTATTATATAGCTTGCTTATAGTTGATTAAATTAGATTTTAATATATATTTGCATTTGCTTACATACTTCAGCTAATATTTGTTCACAGAGAAGTGTCCCACGAAAATCAAAATTCTTAAAGAATTTCGTTGCAATTTTCCTTTTAATCGTAACGTCACTCAGATTTCCATGGAACACACCCTAAGTCTCGCTAGGCGAATTTTGAAATGGTCACGTGATGTAAACAAACATCCTTATCGAAGAATTGGCTGTTCTACTGATAGATAATTTTTGTAAGCATGCTTAATAAATTATGTACAATTTATAACGATAATTATTTTATCGTTTTCTGATCATTAATTCTTTAAATGAAGCAAATTAATTATCAATTATGCATGTTATAATCGATTCCTTAATTTGTGTTCAATCATGGTTACAGTCTATCTTAAAAATGTTTGTTTACCATATAAGTTATCTTATTTCCCCATCTATTTCCTATCATATATTGATTAGATTAATTGATTAATTTAACTGATCGATTAAATTAATTGATTACTTAAAGTAATTAATGAAATAAATTAATTGATTGATTAAATTAATTTCAATATATATTTACATAGGTATGTTTTTATACTGTCAGCTGATATATTGTTTACTGCAAAATAGGTAATTGTAGAGTTCACAGTAGTGGATTTTTTTCGTATGAGATCAGGTTGCTGAAAATATACACATTGCGAGTTTGACTGAAACTATCGTACAAGTTGCAAATAAATTTTATATCTATTTTTGAGGATATATATATATATATATATATATATATATATATATATATATATATATATATATATATATATATATATATATATATATATATATATAATTATTGGCTTGTATAAATGACTAATTGCAACCTGTAAATGATGAATTCGTCCTTTTTTTTTTTTTTTATCAAATTTTTATTTAAAAAGAAATTTTGCAATATGGCTATGCAGGTAGAGTTTCATATTGGAACACCAGCTCTTACGTCATGCCACAAATGTTCTATGAATTCCGTGTTCGGCCCAGTATCTGGGTCGATGAAATTAATTGAATGATTAATTATCAGGTGTTGAAAGCCTTCATTTTGGAGGTAATCATAATCCTTCTGACAATTACCAATAATTGTTATACCAGCAGAATATATATATATATATATATATATATATATATATATATATATATATATATATATATATATATATATATATATATATATATATATATATATATATATATATATATATATATATATATATATATATATATATATATATATATATATATATATATATATATATATATTAGTATTAGTATTATTATTATTTTGTGAGAGAGAGAGAGAAGCAATATGTAAAATATATATGCAAAACTTAATAAGTAGTGGTTAGGTCTATTTTCTGGCCGTTAGGAGTAGTTTTACCCTTTACAATCCAGGTTAAGTTAAGTCGAACTAGTTTGTTAGATCTAACAAACTAGTTCGACTTAACCTAACCTGGACTTAAAGGGTAAAACTACACCTAACGACCAGCAAATAGACTTAACCTACCCAAACATCACTCTTTACTAACTACGCCTAACAGCCAACTCACTATATACTATATATATATATATATATATATATATATATATATATATAATATATATATATATTTTTTTTTTTTTTTTTTTTTTTAATTTTTGTAACGCCAATGATCCAGCAACCTTGTTGTAATAGAAATTCATAGGCTATGTTGTTAGTTTCAAATTCCTACATGTAGTTCCCGTTCAACTTGCAACATGTAGATATGTTGTTAGTTTCAGTAATCTGGTCTCATACAAAAAAAAATCCACTATGTTAACGTTATAATTACTGCAAAATGTTCAAGAAGAACAAGATTCTCAAAGATATTTGCTGCTTCTGAAAACATTGCAATATCAGGATATTGAATCCAGTATTCATGGAACACACCCTAAATAAAATTATGAATTTTGGTTCCATGAAAATTATGAATTTTTTTTTCTTTAAAGAAATCCTTGTTCTCTATCGCACTTTGTCCAGCATTATGTATATATTTTCTTAATGAGGGGACAATGCCCAACAACTATTATACAGTTTACTTATAACCTTACTCTTGTAAATAATAATTTTGATTTATTATATAAAACATTTTATTAGCTTATACTTATTTTCATACCCAAATTTCTTTCTTGATCCATAGACTGAAAATTATCATTCATATTGTAAGTTGAATCTTTTATTCAAGTAACTCATATGAAAAACCTTTAAACTTCTTACTAATAAAATTTATTTTTCACTTATCTGTCCATTCAAAAAGTTTATTTTATGTAACTTTGAAGTTTAATATATCCATCATTACTTCTTACAGAGGTAGCCACTTTGAGATATCTTAAATCTTACATTCAAGTTCCTCATCCAGATCATTTATATATGTTATAAGAAGGACAGTAATGGCTCCAATGGACCAATACTGTATGGTGTGAAACACTACTCTTGACTATTTCCTTTCATGATATATGGCCATTTAGTAGTACCTAATGCTTTTTCTTGAATCATTCTTTTAATCCAGCAATGCTTCAATCTACCTATACCTCATTGTGTATACATCAGCCTTATATTGGGTATTGATAAACATCGTTAATTGTTTAGTATAAGGGCCTCAGAATGATATTTCACCATTTTTCCAGAGAACACTGTAAATGCACTAAAATGTAGTATAAATGCAATAAAAACATTAATTAATCTATCCTCTAGCATTAATTAATGACAAAGCAAATATTTGTACTGTACAATAACAATATCTTCATTTAACACAAATAACATTCACTGATGGCTTTCATTTCATTGTGTGACACATCTTTCTACACAGTTTCATTATTTTTCAGTCCAACTCTCTAACCCCAACTTTAACCACCATATTACATGCACTCTATTGGTAAAGTCTAGAACAACCTCCCATTATCTGATTTCCCAATTTACTTTGACTTTGACACTTTTAAACTCTGTGTATCGGGAAATGTTGATATTTAATCGGTCCTTGATTCTGTCATCCTCCCAATTCTAATGAAAATCAGTAGTCTTCTGGCCTTTGCCATATATATATAATATATATATATATATATATATATATATATATATATATATATATATATATATATATAATATATATATATATATATATATATATATATATATATATATATATATATATATATATATATATATATATATATATATATATATATATATATATATATATATATATATATATATATATATATATATATATATATATATATATATATATATATATATATATATATATATATATATATATATATATATATATATATATATATATATATATATATATATATATATATAAAATTTACAGATATCAAATTTCCTTAACAAAAAATATGGAAAATTTGCCAGAGAGAAACATTTGTGCCAAAGATATAATTTTTATTTGGATATATATTAATAAATTACTTAAAAATTACTATTCATATAAAAAAAAATTTATCATTAGTAGTATACAGTATTTAGATTTTATCACTTTTGAAAACTTATTATATGGCAAGCAGGATCATAATTCTGTTTTAATTATTTCACCAAAATTAGCGCTGCAATTGTCTCTTACATCAGGTAGTTGGATTTCTGCAAGATTTTTTGCCAAAGAATTTTGTAATAGATCATCTCATCAAAGATGGGTGAAAATTATTATTGATTATAAAATGAAAAACTGTGATTTCTGTTACATTAGCTTGATATTATATCATAACTTGAAAGAAAAATTGAGAAGTGAAAATATACAGGTGGAGTTGAAGAATGAAAATTTGATTTATAATATTTATTTGGTGACCAGGTTATATTCGATTTGGCACTCAGAAGTTCATTTAAATAAAATTTTGAAAAATTATAGGACACACATGATGCCTCAATATGCATCTAATATTCATATTTCTTATATTAATGATGGAGGAAAATTTAGTAGCCAGGATGTACAGAAAATTTTGAGTCATTATTTTAGTTCTCCAAAATATGTCCATGTTGGAGACGTGATTGCCATTTTAATTGATGTACCTGAAAATATTTTTGATAATAATTTTCTTGATATAAATCAGACAAGATTTTTATTTTTTGTTGTTACTTCATTCCAAGATTTAAAGGAAAAGGACTCTAACCAGAAAGGTTTTCTGATTTCAAAAGACATTTCTTCCTTGTATTTATCTGGCTCAAAAAAAGTCCCAGTTCCTTATTTACTAACTTCTCTATGTTCTAAATCAGAAAAAGTTCCTCCATGTTTGAAGACTGTTTTTGATAAAGCTTCTTCCATACTCCAATCTTGTCACACATATGATAATGATTGTAATAATTTCTCATCTAACAATGAAAATTCTGTTGTTGATATAAAGAAAAGTAGTTTATCTTTAGATTCTCAAGCCTTGGCTCATATAATGCTCATAGGTCCTTCTGGGTCTGGTAAAACTGCAATTATTAAGTTATTAGCAACAAAATTCAGCTATTCTGTTAAATGGGTAAACTGTTTAGATTTAAAGGGAGACACCAGTGCAGCGACAGAAGGAAAAATTAAACAAGCATTTTCAAATACTTACCCAAATACCATTATTGTTCTCATCAGGATTGGGAGCCTGTCAAAAGTATGTTATGTAATTTTTATTCATTATAATTACTGTAGCTATTTGAATTTATTTATTTTTGTTTCAAAAAATTTATTTTTCTATTAGAAAATTATTTATTCTTCATGTTATTTGTATGAAACTCTATATTTGGAATTTGGCAATCTCACTTTTAATTTTTTATTATGGTATTTATTAGGACAAAGATGACCTTCCAGACCCAAGAGTTTATGGTGCATTAGCTCATGAATTAAAGTCATTAAAACCAAATGTATTTATCATTTCCACTAGTGAAAGTGGATATGATGTCTCAGGTAGGTTGTTATTTGTAATTATTAATTGATTTAGTAATTAAAAATTTTGTTCCTTGATCTCATAATCAGAAAGTAATGTAAACCCTTTAGCAATACAGTCTTACATATCATTTTTTTTATACTAATTTTCAAATGCCATAGCAATTTTGGTTGATACTATCTTTCTATTAATTTTTTTTTTTAAGTCTAATGTCTTGAATATTTTAACACTATTCACCAACTTTGAGTTCAGTTTAGGAGACTTTTGTTGTTAGTTTAATATTGCAAGGTTTCTTCATTTTAAAGAAAGTTTTTAATATGATAATAGTATTAGTCAAGATGAAGAAAACGAAAGAAAAACTGTTGGCCTATTAACATTCAAGTTGGCAAAATGTGATGCAGAAGATTGTTGAGCCAAATACAACAGGCCTTACTTTGATGACTGTTTAGAAAATTAATACTTTTTAAGATTTAAACTGATAACTTAATAAAGGGGTGGATCTTATATGAAAACATGAAAACTTCTAAAAAGAAGTTACAGGAAAGAACTGAGAATAAGGGGATATTAATCAGAAAGAAGTGGAAGAGCCATTAAAAAAAAACAAAATCTTGGTTAGAAGAAATCTTGAAGGAAAAACTTTTTGAATACATACTTAACATAAAGCTGATTTAATGGAATTGTGATATGACAGCCTAAATCTAAGTCATTAACAGGTCCATCAAACTTTATAGGAAATTTTTGTGGGAGCAGCTTCCAGACATAAGTTTAATAAAAATATTTAAATCTGCACTGCACTAAACATTAACTTTTGCACAAATCAGATATTTATTATGCAATATTTCTTCGTTATAAGTTAGAAATATTTTTTATTAAATATCTATTGGGAAGAACAGATACAAGATACCATATTTTCTCTTGTTTATTCTATTTGTGTTTTAATAATATTGAGAAACTAATAACATTTGGTTTCCTGTTATTTTAAGAGTATTTGTAGTTTTTAATTTTTTTGCTTAAACTTATAATATTGAAAGGTCAAGACAGTCCATTGTACTAATATTATCAACATATAGGTGTAAAGGGTATGTTCAGGAATTGTAAATTATTGCAGTTTGTAGCATATAATTATTGTTTGCTATTAACATTATTCAGATTCAAAATTACTCATTATTCGATAATAATTATTATTAATAATTATATTATTATGAAAATAATATTAATTAACATAATTTACTTAATTGAATATTTGTGTTAAGAGATATTGATTGTGAAAATCTACTGAAGCTATTGAAGATAGATTTCGTCCCTGTCCAAGGTGAATCCCAACGTCTTGTAATTGAAATTAGTTATTAGTATCCTTTCTAAATCGGAAATTGTAGAAAGTTTATTATTATTATTATTATTATTATTATTATTATTATTATTATTATTATTATTATTATTATTATTATTATTATTATTATATTATTATTAATTTTATTATTTTTATTGCCAGAGGATATTTGGTCATTGTTTCCTTACCATTTTAAGATTTCAAGTCCAAATCAGGAAGAGAGAAATCTTACTTTGAAATGGCTATTGTCTTCTGTCTTTAATACCGATATAGAGGAATTACATAGAATTTGTGATGGGTTGAATGATACTCTCAGCATAATTAGTCATCGGACTGCTGGGTTTTACTTTGGAGATCTGGAAAATTTTATAAATCGTGTTCATAGGTCTAAAAGCTTTTTATTATATATATAGTCTTATATTGCAGTACCTGTTAATAGAGTTCAATTGTTTTGGAGTATACATTTGATTTAAATAATAAAATGCTTATTTTCTGTTAAAATTTTTGAAATTTTTTGCTAGACAAAAATGTTGACAATTTTAAACTTTTTTTTTTTATTATTTATTTATTTTTTTTAATCTTTAGGTGTGTATATGAAAATAAGACTGTGGAGTCATCTACTTCAGTAAAAGCATCTTTACCAACAGAAAATGATTTTTTAAATGTTCTTGGTAAGAAACTATAAGTATGTTTGAAGAAAATATTTTGTTTTGCATGCTTGCTTCATGATTAAATAGATTGTAAGTCTTTTTCTTAATAATCAAAACTGTTAATGAAAGATCAACCAGATATTTTCATAGCATTTTGCGATCTGGCTTTTCAACTCTCAATTTCTCTACTTTATTAAGTTTATTTCTAGTATTCAACGTAATTCTTTGTTTACCGTAGGCGAAATACAGGAACTAAGAAGTGAAATGTTAGAACTGCCTCGCATACCAAAAGTTTTTTGGAGGGACGTCGGGGGTTTAGAGGAGGCTAAGAGAGAACTTATTAACACAATTCAATTACCAATTAAGCATCCAACACTTGTGGCAAAAAATTTTCGAAGATCTGGTAATACCCCTTAAAAATTTTTCTTTTAAATATCATATATGTAGGTTTTGTTTTTCTTTACTTAACCCTGACTGATTGACTATAGTGAACGAATTTTATAAACATCCTTTATAGGAATTTTGTTGTATGGCCCACCTGGAACAGGAAAAACACTCCTAGCAAAATCAGTTGCAAGCGAATGTGGTTTAAATTTTCTATCAGTAAAAGGACCAGAATTGATTAACATGTACATTGGTCAAAGCGAAGAAAACGTTAGAAATGGTAAGGATATCTACATAGATTTCCTTCACACGTCAGTGTTCGGATTACATTTTTTATAGTTTTAAAAAGTGAAGTTATTTTAACCACATTCATTTGTATTATATTTAATTGTTATATATATATAAATATTTTTTTTTTTTAGTTTTTGCCAAAGCCAAGGAAGCTGCACCTTCTATTATATTTTTTGATGAACTTGATTCCCTGGCTCCAAGAAGAGGAAGATCAGGAGATTCCGGAGGAGTGATGGATAGGTATTATTATTATTATTATTATTATTATTGCTTTAGTTTTCATTGTCAAGTAACTTTAACCAAGTTTCAGATTATTTATTATAAAAGAGAAGAAATCTGTTGTGTATATAATCTGAGTCCTATCGACACCAAATAGTTGATTCGTAACCCAAGCATAGGATATATATATATATATATATATATATATATATATATATATATATATATATATATATATATATATATATATATATATATATATATATATATATATATATATATATATTGAAAAATTTATGCTTAAACCACACTATAAAATCTTTATTCAATAGAAATTTCCAAGAAAAACTTATAAACCATAAAACGAAAGTCTTAAAAAAAAAAAAAAAAAAAAAAAAAAGGTTAACACCTATAGAAGACAGAAAACTAGCAACCATGTCTAGAAATTAATCTGAAATCGTCATAAGTACTTTTTAAATAAAGGAACCTCTTTCAAGACACTATTAGTTACTGGATCCAAATAAAAAAAACTCCCTTAGTAATGTTCATATTATCAGTATCATTGATGATAAAGGACTCCAACAATTATTTCGAATTATCATCTTGAACTTTTTTAATAGAAGAAAAATTATTCATATTTATAAAGTGGTTCTCATTCCTTCTATGTTGCAGCAGATCTGAATTCATATCATCTATTCTTAGACTATAAGAATGTTGGTATCTGCGTCTATTTAGGTTTACTGTTTCTCCGACATATATTTTATTACAATCATTGCACTTTATTCTGTAAACCCTCACACTCTCATTTCTTTCCCTCAAAATAGGCTTCAAAAACTTTTATAACGTACCCAGCACTGATATATTTTATTACAATCATTGCACTTTATTCTGTAAACCCTCACACTCATTTCTTTCCCTCAATATAGGCTTCAAAAACTTTTATAACGTACCCAGCACTGAATTGACCAAATTCACATTTTTTGGAATGTTTTTTAAAACCTGCATTATTTAGACTCCTCGGATAAACCAAAACTTTCTTTTAAATTGTAAGGTTCTCTAATTTTATGATCATAAAATTTTCTTTTCGCAATCTACAGAGCTCTTCTTATTATTAGGATATTTTAAAGATAAAAAGTTATTTTTAATAAAGTCAAACTCATCCTTCAATAAAGGTGGGCTATGAACTCTTAGAGCACGCAAGAATTGACCGTAAACAATACCCTTATTTATTTTTAATGGTTTTATTTTGGCTTGAATTTATTATTATTATTTTTTTTAAGACTTTCATTTTGCAGTTTTTAAGTTTTTTTGGGAAATTTCTATTGCGATATATATATATATATATATATATATATAATATATATATATATATATATATATATATATATATATATATATATATATATATATATATATATATATATATATATATATATATATATATATATATATATATTGTAAATAAATAAATATAATAATAATCATTGTCACTGAGATTCAATTTTTTGGTGGTGTAAGCTGCCTTAAAAAACAGCTATATTCTGTGACTAAATCAACATTTCTAAAGAAATATTGAAAGAATTTTGGTTAGGGGAAGTGTTGTTGTAGTTGCAGTGGTATTGCTGTGTCATCTGTCCAGTTTGGTGATGCAATGTTTTTTATTATGAATCTGTGTTAGATTGTTGTTACTTTGGGTGTCGCCGCATCATCAACCTTCTGCAACGTATGCATCGGTTTTCCAAGTGTTTTAGGTTTACTCATTTGAGATGAATATGGGAGAAGAGTTGGGATGTTATTTTGTGGTTTAGGTGACGAGTTTTTGGGGTGGTGATAGGGGATATTGTATGTATAATGGTTATGCAATACAAGGGATAAGAAAGGGTGCTTTTGTCAGTATCTGGCGGGCAGCTGAAATGAATTGACTGTTAATTATTTGTAGGAGAATTCTTATATATATATATATATATATATATATATATATATATATATATATATATATATATATATATATATATATATATATATATATATATATATATATATATATATATATATATATATATATATATATATATATATATATATATATATATATATATATATATATATATATATATATATATATATATATATATATATATATATATATATATATATATATATATATATATATATATATATATATATTATATATATATATATATATATATATATATATATATATATATATATATATATATATATATATATATATATATATATATATATATATATATATATATATATATATATATATATATATATATTATTTTTTAAAGAATAGTTTCGGCTCTTTTAACTGAAATTGATGGAGTTTCTTCTTCAGCAGATGTTTTCGTTCTTGGAGCTACAAATCGTCCTGATATGTTGGATTTAGCTCTTCTACGACCTGGAAGGCAAGAACCTAATAATGTTTACGCTTTTCATGATTTTAAACTTTATAATTGACAAGTTAATTTTTTATTGCTTATCTCATTGTGTTTTTCCCGAAATTTGTTCATTAACCATGGTGTCCAGGTTCATTAGTGAATATACTTCAAGTTCGAGCAACATTATTTTTATTATTAGTATTATTGTTATAGTTACCAGTCTTTTCATTTTCAAGTATTGAAATATTTCAATTAAAACTCTTTGAGATTTGTGGTAGCCTAGAGTCCCAATTAAAACTATTTGAGATTTGTGGTAGCCTAGAGTCCCTATTAGTTTTAATACCAATGCCCAAAATAATCCTTCTGGTCCTTAGTTTGTAATTACTTTACACAGATTTGATAAACAAATATACTTGGGAGTGTGTGAAACGCGAGAAGAGCAACTAAAAATACTCAAGGCTGTGACTTCTAAGTAAGTGCTCTTCCTCTCTTCTTCTTGTTCAGAGTGAAAATAATTTTTTTTTAACAACTGACACACACACTATATATATATATATATATTATATATATATATATATATATATATATATATATATATATATATATATATATATATATATATATATATATATATATATATATATATATATATATATATATATATATATATATATATATATATATATATATATATATATATAAACTGTAAGAGCAATATTCTAGCATTTTGTTTGTTTATAGTATTTAAATCATTTCGCACTTATAAAATTCACATTGAGAGTCAGTGTTTATATATGCGTCAAGAAGCATGATCAGGAGAGCCCAAAGAAAGGGGTTTAGAGATATATATATATAAATATATATATACATATATTAAATCTAATGAAGATAATTATGCTATTTTTAATATTATAAAAGGCGAAGAAATGAAATCTGCAAGTTCTTCTTTATCATTTGTCATCTTGTGATGGAAAATTTTTTAATTAAAATATTTGAAAGAATTTATGAGTAGAGTCAGTATTTGAGTTATTCCGTTTCCAAGATCATTTCCAAGATCATTTTACTTTGGTGTTTAATTGAGTGATCTTATTTCTTTTGTTAATGTTCTTTATTTTTTTGCGATTTTTAATTATCTTGATTCTTGTTAGTTTCTCAAAATTTACTATAGCTTATAAACTGCATCCTTTCTGGCAGGATGCTCGACAGACGCCAGAAGTTTACTTAGGCACAATAAATTTTGAAGGAAAAAAAATACACTGTTTTGAAAAAGGGAGAGTCGCAATGCAGGCACGTTGAACATGGGTATATTCTTTGATTTATGAAGGCAAAAAAAAAAAAACGTTTAATATGTCAAACATAATTAGGAACTAATAAAGGTGGTATGGCAAAATAGCGATATTTTCAATTGTTCAGAAATATTTAGGTGTAATTTCTAAGAAATAGGCTTAAATAAATATCTAACCTTACCCAGAATACTCAGAATTATTATTATTATTATTGGATAGCCAATGTGAAATTGTTGAAGTGTATAATTGCAGCTAGGATTGCAAGCACTGTGATGTTAAGATAAACGTTGCTGGGTTGTGTTATATTCAAAAATTGTAAAATGTAAAATGAACTAAAATTTATTTTATAGAATCAAATTTAATATTTTAATCAAATGAATTTGTTAAAAGTTAATACTTTCAAAATCTTTATAGTACTTAATTTACACTGCAGAACGGGGGAGAGCCAATGGTATCGTATTAAATTTGAGAAGAATCACCCTAAATTTTATGTTTTACATTTAATCAACTTAAATATTTGGAAAATAATTTTATTTTGTTTTGTTTAAATTTTTTTTTTTTT
This sequence comes from Armadillidium nasatum, assembly GCA_009176605.1. Classification (NCBI taxonomy): domain Eukaryota; kingdom Metazoa; phylum Arthropoda; class Malacostraca; order Isopoda; family Armadillidiidae; genus Armadillidium; species Armadillidium nasatum. The sequence continues at coordinate 357,598 of SEYY01024018.1, read as the reverse complement.
TCGTAAAGAATTCCCTTAGATGCAAACATTTCCCTCGACAACGTCGTTCTTAGTCTTTCTTTTAACCTGACTGGGGCTGATTTTGCTGCTTTGGCCACAGACGCCTTTTATATTGCTACAAGAAGAGTAATCACTCGCTTGAATGAAGGTAAGAAATTATTATTATTATTATTGTTAAATAAAAAGAAAGGTTGATTGAGCAATCTTGTTTGGAAGCTTTTAAATATTTTAATAAGCAAATATACGTAATATTAACCTTCCTTTCATTCAGTTTGTGTAATTTTTCTTTTAAAGTTTAGCTTATGAATAATATTTATATATAATGCTTATATAAAATGAAAATACTCTTAGGATTTAACTTCTGTATAATGTTAATGTGATATAATATACTCCATATTGCCGTTTTTCAGACAGTAACAGCGATACTAAAGTAGAAGTGACAGAATATGATTTGCTGGAGGCCGCAGAAAATTTGGTACCCTCCGTCAGTTTTGAGGAGCTCAAAATGTACAAAGAAATAAAAAGTAAAAGTTCAAACGCAGGTCTTCTCGATTTGTAATTCTTTTTTTTTTTCTTGTGTTTTAAAGATTTTTAATTTTGTATTGTATTTATTTCAAAACCTTCGATAAATTTAAGAACACTTTTAGTTGAATAGTAAAGGAAGATTTTGGAGAAAAAGTTTTAAAAATCAAGAAATGGAAACTATAAAGAAAATGATGTATTTGAAGAAATATATTTGTGTCGATACATAAAAGGTGTATTGAAGCCCGGTCTAAGCTTTTTAAAACTGCAGGTTTTGTTTCAGACTTTAAAGTTTATTGTTTTTTTAAGCTCATATTTGCCCTTGTGTTAACATTGGGAAATATATATATATATATATATATATTATATATATATATATATATATATATATATATATATATATATATATATAATATATATATATATATATATATATATATATATATATATATATATATATATATATATTATATTCAGAATTTTTAAGTCAGCTATACGGAGAATTGAACCCTGACCTATTAGCTGGTAAGATAGAGTGCTACCTCTGCACCACGACAGTACAAATGGAAATCACAATCAGAAGGCTCATGAAAAACCTGTCATGCAAACTATCAAAGGATCCGCCTCCCGTTTGCACTCGGGGTATATGGTTAAAGGTCAGCTACTTTTTTTTCTCTCACAGACTATTAAATATGTTAGTATTAAAGCCACATCTCTCGTGGAGTTAAAATATTCAGAATTTTTTTTGTTTACGGAGAATCAAACCCTAACCTTTCTGATTGTGATTTTCTTTTGTGCTGTCGTGGCACATAGGTAATACTGTCTTACCAGCTAAAAGGTCAGGGTTCGATTCTCCGTATATCAGACCTAAAAATTCTGAATATTTTAACACGAGAGATGTGGTTTTAATACTATATATATATATATATATATATATATATATATATATATATATAATATATATATATATATATATATATATATATATATATATATATATATATATATCACATAGTTATACCATAGTATAAGTATTACTTAGTAGGATTAAGATATAGGAAATTTGTTTGCAGATTTTCATGACCTTGAAAAATGTTGTAGCTTTAGCTCCGCCTACTTTCCTGCAAAAAGTATTATTTACATCACTGATACATATGACGTATAAGTGACGTCATAAAACCTATTGCCTCTTATTACTATTTTATATTATATATATATATATATATATATATATATATATATATATATATATATATATATATATATATATATATATATATATATATATATATATATATATATATATATATATATATCGAAAATGGGAAATTCGAAACATAATCTGGTACAAAGTTATTAAATTTGGCACCACTGTCCTTGCCGTTTTTATTTATTTAAAAATGGCAAAGAAACCTGATTCCTGATTGGTCATGAAAACAAAAACTATCTGTTATTGGAGTCGGGCTACCTAATGACGTAAAAAAATAATATTTTATTTCAATAATGAGCATTATTTTACATGTTATTTCTACAAAAAAGATTGAATTAGATTTTAAATGATTAAAAGAAATACAATTTGCTTCATGAGGGTGTTTATTAAAAAAAAAAAAAAAAAATAGGCATACACAAAAAGTGCATCACTGTCAATCAGAAAATTATAACATTTATTAATCCTACTAAGTAATACTTATACTATGGTTATACGATACAGAGATATAGAATTTTTAAACTTTTTAAAGATTTTTTATTGACCTACCCATTCTTCCTACCTTACTTTAACATCTTTTCTCTTGCCAGTACAACTTGCATTCTTGCTTTTTGTTTCATTTATGAGAAACGAGTTTCACCGAAAAAGGCTTATCTTTTTTTTTTTAATTTTATTCCTTCACCAGACAAAAAACAAGGGCTTCACGATTCGTTAGACAGTCACATCTTTCTTTCCCGAGAGCTTACAACGTTCTCATATCTCAATACCTATGGTAGGACAGGTTTGCTTACGCTTAAAGTGTTTTATACGAATGTATTGTATTGGAAGCTATTTCACTGCCTTTGAAGAATGAATTTGATTTATTGATTATAATGAGTAGAAGAATTAAATATAAATATTAATTTTAGCTTGTTCATCTTAAAATTCCATTTTATTATTATTTTTATTATTAATATTGAATAATATTTTGAACATCTTCATTAAAATAATTTGCTTAAACCTTCCTCTGTTCTTAAAATTTCAGTTGTACATTTTTAATAGGATCTTTCTTGAGTGGATCTTTTGCCTACCTAAACAGGTTTCTTGAAATGTTTTTTGAGGTTCTGTACCAACATTTTCTTTTTTTTTTTACTCAGTTGCTTGTCTGAAAAGGGCTTTGTTGGTCTATGAAGTGAGTATGTGTCACATACGTAAGGGATGTATCTACTTTCACATAATTTCTCGAAAAAATAGGTTTTATCCCTCAAAAAAAAGAATTTTTTTTTTTACCAGTTTTCATTGATTCGTCAGTGAATTTGCTTTTATTGATTTCAACACTTTCAGTAAAGAGGGTAGACCGTAGTTACGAAAGGGTTTAAGATAGTAACTATTTAGGATATTAACAGCTTATAAATACGAATTTTTAAAAAATTTAATTTCTTTTCATTATCACCGGATCATATTTATCTAATTTTTTGTTTCAAAACAAAGAAATTGGAGTTTTGTTACATTATTTGCGAAAGACTAATGATGAAAAGCTTTCCCCTTCTCAACTTTGCAAAATCAGTTTTTCTTCAAAATATGTTAGTGTAGTGTTTCTGGATGCATGGCTTTAATTTGTGCACCATCATTACCTTTGAGCTATTTAGTTTTTTTGGAAATGTTCATATACATCTTTTACTTTGGATAATAATGTAGGAAAAAAAAGTTCTGATCCATCAGATTGGAAAAATATGATTACACAATTATAGGTTTTCTCAGAATTACTATCAGGATTTAATTTAGGTGTTTTGCTGTGGCAAAACCATGTCTAGTTTGACCTTTACCCAGGGATGTGTGAAATTTTCAATCATAGAACCTTTGTCCTCTTGAAAGTAAAACTACAGGAACCTTTGTGACTTCATAACGCACTTGGCCTATCATTGAGAGGGATTAATTCATTCTTGGACAATTATTGAATTCCCAAAGCCTGAGACTTTACAGTTCAACTTTTTAATACAACCATTGAGGTGAAAGTGAGTAGCAAAATTTGCGCATTCTTAATCTTTGTTTTAATTCGTGTACCTATTGGATGTTGTATAAGAATAACCATAATTGGATTAAAAGGCTAGGGCACATCCAGAAGCGAAAATGTCTTGAAAGGTGTTTTTTCTTTTTTATCATTTTTCACATTTGCTACAGAGAAGGTCGCCTATCAGAGATTCGAAACCACGCCCACCAGTGATCAAAAATAAACTTGATTGGTCTGTACCGGTGCAGGGTTTCCGTATCCAAAACCCAAATAATTTGTGTAACTTATCAACTTGGTCAGAAATAACATATAACTCACTTTCTTTGGCTAAGAACCACACTCCTCGAATAGGACTCTGCTCGTGAGTGACGGTGATAACTTTAAAAAAAAAAACATACAGATTGAATGTTTTCCTATCTACTGGTTGAGTGAGTTTTCCAGGATCATATCAAGCTACTAACCAATTTTTTTTAAGGAAAGTGGAAATGTTCACTAGTTTACAAACGACCATTTCTGAAATCAAATAGGCTGCAGTGCTTTTGGGAGAGGTTATTGTAATTAAATGCGGATTTTCAAAATAAAACCACTATTTTGGTTCGGTGTTCGGATGCCAATATTTCCTCAAATAATTTCCTAAATGAAAATGATCCATATAGGATATATGTTTAAAAGAAAACATTTTAGCTCCTTTGTGACTTAAAGTCGCCCTGTATTGTTAATATAATGCATTCCCCTGAACTCAAAGAGTTTATGCCTACTCCATTGAAAAGAATCCATATAAGTAGTCTTTCCATTTATGTATGCGTATCTGTTCATCTTTCTCTCTCTCTCTCTCGACTTGATAGCTTTATTCTTTCATATACTTTACTGGCAAGGTTTGAAATTCTCCCTTTTATATTTCCGTCACTTCCACTGGCTTAACGGTTTCAATTGGTAATACTGACTTCTGACAGTGGCGAGTGTTTGTTCTGACATTTTTTCAATCAAATGTTTTATTGTATAAAAGTATTTATTTCGTTAAACAAAATATAGAAAATAAATGCTATTTATTCATTACTATTATTGAAAAAGTGTTAATACTGTACCTTGAAGATTAACATTACGTACTTAACTTGCTTTCTTTAAAAAAAATAACATAATTAAGTTATTTCTTTGGAATTAAAAAAGGAATAGGGGTGTTTTAGGCAACAATTAGAATTAATTCACCTAATGAGATTATTTTAAAGTCGAGTTTAATACCTTCACATTATTTAAAGCCTATTTTTCTCTATTCGCTCTATAGCTGCTCTATCTTTTTGTGTACACCACTGGTAGTACTTCCCCCCCCCCCCCCTGACTTTGACCATTGTTGAGAGAAGTGTTTAATGTAGGTTGGTCTTTATGAACATATTTCATATTTCTAAAATAAAATAAAAAATAAAAACTTTAACTTGCCATCACTCACTGGCAAGAAGCTATTCAAGGAAGGACAAAAGGGAAGAACGACAGTCTAGCTCAGCCTAATGTAAACGACTCAAGTGGCTTGAACATAGACCTTAATGTAAAGATAATGAAATATTGAATTGAAAACAGATAGTAGCTGGAAAGAAAGTGCAATAATTGTCAAGCCTGAAATTATCAATTACTACCCAAGATCCATAAGTTGGTACTACTTGAGCTGCCAGGTTGTAACGGTTGTAACAGGTAGTACTCATTGAAACGCGAGATTTAACTACATCTCCTACGACAAACCAGTAGCTTAGATTATATATATTTTAGAAAGCTTAATTTGTAACTGAGTTGCACTTTAAGTATTAGACCACTATTAAATATTATAAGAAGGTTATTACAAAGAACAACGTTAGGAAAAAAATATATTATTATATATATATATATATATATATATATATATATATATATATATATATATATATATATATATATATATATATATATTATATATATATATATATATATATATATATATATATAAATATAAAATAAAAAAAAAATATAAAAAAAAAAAAAAAAATACATTTTAAAATATATATATTATATATATATATTTTTCATTTTTACAAAAATAAAAATTTTTGAATATATTTAGTATATATTTAAAAAATATTTTATTAGTCAGATTATAATATATATTATTTTGTTTCAAATCTAACAAATTGAAAATGTTTTAATAACTAACATTAAAAGACAATTCCACCTATTTAATAATAATAATAACATAAATAATAATAATAAAAACAATGAATAGTATTTAATAAAAATTATTTTAAAATAATAATATTTATGGATTCTGCTAGTAGCAGTAATACCATTTACATATGCATCTTCAATAATAATAATAAATAATAATAAAATTAATAAATATAATAATAATAAGAAAATAATAATAATAAATAAAATAATAAGAAAATAATAATAATAATTTAGTAATCTACAGTAGGAAAATAAATTTTTGATTTATTAAATATGTAAAGTTATCTATCCAAATTTTCCGACATATAACAGTAATAAAAATAAAAAATAAAATTATATATCTTTTGTCCATGTTTATGTGTTACTTTATTATACACAAACATACATCTATACATTTCTTTTAACGAGATATATATATATATATATATATATATATATATATATATATATATATATATATATATATATATATATATATATATATATATATATATATATATATATATATATATATATATATATATATATATATATATATATATATATTATATATAATAATAAAATAATTTAAAAAAAAAAAAATTTATTATTATTATTATTATTATTATTATTTTTTTTATTGTTTTTAGATTTATTGTAGTTATAATTTTTTTTATTAGGATTTCAAAATTTTTTTTTTTTCTCTTCAAAATAAGAATTTTTTTTTCTTTTTATAATTTACTATATATTTTATTTAATATTTAAGTGTTTTATGAAGAAAATTACATATTGAATATTTGACTTTGAAAAAAAAAAAAAAAAAAAAAAAATCTGGCAACATTAAATTTGATCATTCCAGTTATTTTTCCGCTAGATTGGCCTCTGGTTTTTAATATCTAGAATACTTACATCTAGAGAACTACCTATAAAACACCGTACAAATGTTTAAATAGTTATAGTAAGAAAGAATAATAAAATAATTTATAAATATTATATATATATATATATATATATATATATATATATATATATATATATATATATATATATATATATATATATATATATATATATATATATATATATATATATATATATCAGTAGAAAAAGATCATACACATTTTACAAATGCAATACTACACACAACATTCAAAACAGATGTTTATTTATCTGCACTATATCACCCGGAGGCTTATTAAGCTTTATTATATTTATTATATATATATATATATATATATATATATATATATATATATATATATATATATATATATTATATATATATATATATATATATATATATATATATATATATATATATATATATATATATATATATATTACGATGGAGAATCTACGGTTAACAAACAGAGAAGGATGATTAAAATGAGGTGCCAACTGAGAAGCGTTATCGTTATCGCTTCCTGTTTGTTTATTTTCTACTGACTGATAAAAAAAATTAAGTTTTATATTCCATATATTAAAAAATTGAGATTTTAGGTTTTAAAAAAAAAATTTTCAGTTTTACAGATTTGCTGATTAGTTTTATGCTTCTTTTAATGTTCAATTAATATATGAAACACTTTTAGCATTACTTGACTCTGCTAAGCATTTTTTTTTCAAAAGTTTTAAATATAAGGATGGAGTGCCGTAAAAAAGATACACGGAATATAGTTATGGAGTAATCTTGATTGTGTATCAGGAAAGTTTTACCTACACCTAAAGGTAAATCGGGTAATGATTATTAACGAACCAGTCTTCACTTTAAAGCTAACAAAAAAACGCTTATGCTATTCCTGACTCAGTCGCCGAATTGGTTTATTACATAGATTACAACGACGAAAAACACATGATACTGTTTTCTTCGTCTTGTAACCTGTTACTCTGTGTAATGTGCGTTTTGTTAGCCGAGATCAGTTATGTGGTTAGCTTAACTGAATAAAAAGTTTTCTCTGCATGAACTGGCTGGCATCCATTTTGTCCATCATTATTCGGCGAAAGATAAAACAACATCAGGATCAAGAGTTGAGAATCATTCCCGTGACCCGTAGTTTGTTAACTGAACTAGAAACCAGCAGGTATTGCGAACAGTTATAATAAATACTGTACCTTTACTTATTTTAAGAAGCTAATTAGTTGCCTTATTGGTTGTGTGCATTCTTAACAAGAAGACAAAGTTGGTCATGTATGGGTCCTTGTGAGTTTCACACCACATACGTTTGTTTTTAAGTGTGCCTCTATCATGACACTTTCGGGACAAATTTGTCTGCGATATAGTAGCCATTTATCACTAAATTATTATCAAATATTGTAGCGAGATATCGCATACCAAATATATTTTTCAGGCTCCACTGCCATGCATGTACCCTAGCAATCTATCTATGTATCTATTTTCTTATTTTAAAGTTATTTTATATGTAACTATTCTAATAAAAAATAATTTAGGACAAAATTCCACCATTTTCTAAAGGACAAAAAAACGCCTAAGGTGTGATACTCTCAAATACTCATTTTTGTTTTAGTTTGATGATCACACTAAAGGCGACATTATATTTGAAAATGGGATTTTGTCCATACAGGGATTGTAATCGTAATCCCCACTCTAATTATTGAAATTTAATTCAATGAAAACCACAATTTAAAAATTTATATCACTTTTCAAGGACGAGAGAGATTACATTTAAAACCAGAAATCTAAAACTAACAATAGTCTCTGTGTGAAATATTTACTAACCACTTTATAATTTACATTCTTTTATGAAACTTGAATTTCATACATTATGCTAGGTTTTGGATATTTATACTAAAATAAGGCTATCTAAACAGATATTCTAAAAAGAATGCTTAAATTTCTTGAATGGTACAATTTTTTTATTTCATTTGATAGTTTTTTTTAAAAACTTTTATGTAAACATTTTACATTTTTCAAATTAAAAACAACTGAAGAAGAATAAAATTGTTACTGATATTTTAATGTATCTTGATGTCATTAATAGTCAGCATGACCACCACATCATGAGTAAGAATATGCATCCCTTTGAAATATTGTATTGGTCTTATTTTGAAGGTAGGTACTTTCCACATTCCTGATTGGTTGCGCTTCATCCCATTTAACTCTTAAGATCAGGTTAATGCATGGCTTCACCATTTAAACCTTTAGAGAACCAACTTTTTAAGCTTTGAAAGTTTGAGTACTTGAAATCTATTTAGAAAAAGTGTGACAGCTCCATGTTGACAAGTTTTTTCCACTATCGGAAGAGGTTGTATGTTAAAGTTCTACTCTGCTTTTATATTGCTTTATAACAGTACTTTAAATATAAAGCACATGCTTTAAGAAAAATATAGGTGACAGACAATAGCTTGAAATATTTAAAAGAAACTGAGAAAGCTCTACAAAATTTTGTGAAAGAGAAAAGGTTGGAGTAAATTGTGCTAAGTGTTAAGTACGTAGTTCACTGTCAAACTATCTTAATGATCAAATCCTAAAATTTAAGATATTTTTGTTTATATTCATGCAGAATATATATATATATATATATATATATATATATATATATATATATATATATATATATATATATATATATATATATATATATATATATATATATATATATATATATATATATATATATATATATATATATATATAGTTTGTACTGTGTGTAAATAGTGATTTTAAAAATTAAAAAAGTTCAATGCCGCTGAAATAATAATAATAATACCTCTGTATGGTTTGAAGCTGATTAATTTATATGCCCAGTATTTTTTAAGTGATCTAAATAAAATTCCTTTCTCTCTCTCTCTCCTGATACCTTTCACCCCCTCTCCCCTGGTACCCCGTAAAAAATAATGGAAAAATTTTGACAAAGTAATGCCCTGGTATAGAAAAACTTGGAATATATATGTATATTACGATTTCGTAGATTTTAAAAAATCTTTTATACTTTTAAATGCAAGAAATTTATTTAATTGGTAGAGTTCCCTAAAATTTTTGGGTTTTGACCTTTCCCCCTTCCCTATCCCTTCAATAAATTCCTCAACTCTTATATACTCGTATACTCCATACATCATCTCTCCATGTCTCCAACTCAAAAAAAAAAAAAAAAAAAAAAAAAAAACAACTGGTCATACCATTTTCTGGAGCCTAACTACTTCCACTAATCTCATAAGTGTACTGGGATATATATATATATATATATATATATATATATATATATATATATATATATATATATATATATATATATATATATATATATATATATATATATATATATATATATATAATAACTATTTTGCACATTAAAATAATGCTATGGTATCTGATTGAGAAATGCATCGGGTCTATTATGACATCTTTAAACATATGTAGGGTTTATTGCCAGAAAAGTGTAAATCAGCTGACATTATTTAAGCTGTTATCTTGCTCTACGTAGTCTACAGATCATTTTGCTCAGACTGTGTAACAAAAGGAGAATTGCATAAACATGCATTTATCCTTTAGTTACATTATCTGAACGGACAGTTTGTGTAACACAAGAAGAAATGCATAAACAAACTTTCTGTTCATACCTTTGCTTGCTCAGACAGTGTAACAAAATGAGAAATGCATGAACAAACTGTCTGTTCAGACCTTTTTGCTCTAACTGTAACAAAATGAGAAATGCATAAATATTGTCTGTTCAGACCTATTTTATCTGATAATGGAACAAAAGGAGAAATGCATAAAAAAACTGTCTGTTCAGACCTTTTTGATCAGACAGTGCAACGAAAGGAGAAATGCATGAACAAATTTTCAGTTCAAACAGTTTTGTTCAGTGTATTAAAATATCTGTACAAAGAAAGAAGAAAAGTTAAAGGAAGACAACGTACATCCAGTCAAGTAAAAAAACTGCCTCTCAAATCTTTGAAAAATAAAAAAAAAAATTTAATTTTTGAAAATTAAACTATAAACATTACTGAAAAAATATTTTTAATTCAATAAAAAAGTAATTAGTTAATTTTATTTTGGCTTAATCAATTATTAGTATTTTAAGTGTTCGTTTAGGACTAATTTAGCACCGCTGAGAAATTTAAAATTATGTTATTCTCAGTAAATATTAAAATAAATAAAGAGTTAAGCTTAATAGGGCTTTGGGAGCTTTATATTAAGAAAACGTTCATAGGTTTATTATATTTACAAAACATTACTTTCATTATTAAAAACCCTATATATATATATATATATATATATATATATATATATATATATATATATATATATATATATATATATATATATATATATATATATATATATATATATATATATATATATATATATATATATATATATATATATATATATATATATATATATATATATATATGCAATCTCTTTTCCTTAAATAATACATTTTTTTTGGCTGCACCATTTATAGAAATACAAAATGCAGAGGTACAAGGTTTTACTCCATATATATATATATATATATATATATATATATATATATATATATATATATATATATATATATATATATATATATATATATTATATATATATATATATATATATATATATATATATATATATATATATATATATATATATATATATATATATATATACCATGAGTGTCTGACAGTTTAATTAACCCAAAAAAATAGCCTTTGCTGCCCATAATAATAATAATAATAATAATCTATAAATAGGTATGTTTTCTTCAAGATCCTCCCTCAGGTATTCCGTCAAGTTTATCTGTACTTGGAGTCCTGATGGCTTTACCATTAAGGAAGTAGGTCACCATATCACCTTTTCCCTTGACCTTGATTGTACCTCTGCAGGTCAGTGGGTAACCTTTCGGTTCGAGAATCTGATACACTTCATGAGTGACCTTTGAAATAAAGGAGAAAATATGAATTTATGGAGTCAAGTATCGGTATCGTTGTGGTATTGGTAATAAAATTTTGTAAAAATCGGTATCGGTAAAAAAATGACCGATACTAAACCGATGCCGATACCAAAATCTTACATGAAAAATAAAACAATTTCTGTAGGAGATGGCTGCTCCTTGACTGAAATTTGTCCCATTTTAAATATTATTATTATTATTATTATTATTATTATTATTATTATTATTATTATTATTATCTGAGTAGGAATAAAAGTCGGGTTTCCGCAAGATCAATTATATATATATATATATATATATATATATATATATATATATATATATATATATATATATATATATATATATATATATATATATATATATATATATATATATATATATATATATATATATATATATAACCTCTGATTGACAAAGTTTCCATCGAAGTTGGGGAAATACCGGAAACCTGATCAAGTTATAGGCCGACATATCTCGATACACGACGTTTAAAAGTGTGCAAGTCAAAGGAAGTTGGGAAAACAGATAAAGGAAGCGTGTTCGAGACTTTACCATTTTGTACATGTAAAATTGAGCATAGATGTTGAGTGTCGACTCAAAGAGTTAGACAGAGAAAGGATGAGACTGTGTAGAAAGGCTTATAGCTCGAGCCCTTCTCAGTGGAGGAGGTATACGACGAGAGAGTTCAGAAGAGCAGTGTCCGTTCTAATAGAGATAGTATAGAGAGAAATAACAACAATTCGATAGATATAAATAGACTGGAGAGAATTAGTGAGAGCGGAAAAATTGATAAGACGAAAAGCCCTAGACTCCATCTTTTCAAGGAGAACTTTATGAGTGAGCCATTCTAGATGTATGAGACATACTACATACAGGGGCGAACAACACCCCTATAAAAATTAAGCAATTTGTGTCCTGAAAAATATACATTAGTGCCTCAAAACACCCAACCTCTTAGAAGTTTGTTTAGAAAGAAAAATAATTTGTTCCTTCTAAAAAACATCACGAGAAAAAGAAACACCGAGAATATAATGGAAGGTCGAAGGTTTTAGTTGTGTTTTCGAAGAATGTATCATAGTTGTATGGAAAGTTGTGTCGAATAGAGATGCAGTAACTGAGGTTTTGAGGCATTGAAAACGACTGTTTTCTCTGCCCCAATTTGGTATACGAGAAAGATTAGAGGTTAGTTGCTCCAAAGCCACTGAGGAACAGCATCATTAATAGATGTAAAGAAAACCGTGGCCGCTACAACAGCTGTTATAAAACAACCGAAAAGGAAATCAGATAGAATAGATTACGAAAGCCGGAAGTTTAAAAATCAAAGCGGAAACTCGAAATGTCTATCTCGACAGCAAAAATTTTACCGAAATACCGATGATCGGAGAACCAGGAGTCTGAGAGAAGGGAAAGAAGATCACCAGTAGATCGTTCTTTACGAAAGCCATACTGACAATCAGAGAAAAAATTAGAAGATTTGAGATGTTTCTTAATCTTAACAAGAAACTTTAGAAAAAACGGAGGTTGAAGAAATGGGACAGTGGTTGGAATGTTGAGAGGGGTCCCCCTTTTTTCGGCACAGCACGTTTCCAAGAAGAAGGGAAGGCTGATCGAAGTAGAAAGAAAGAGACGAAATAGTTTACCAATGCAGGATGCAAGCTAAAAAGCACAAGTTTTGAGAACCACAGGAGGAATACCATCAGGACCGTAAGCCTTCTTGGTGTGAAGCTCAGAGAGAGCAGAAATAACGTCTTTAGAAGAAATTCCAATTTTAGGCATAAATGAGTTGGGGAGGGTAGGTTGAAGGAGGAGGTATAGTTGAAGAATCATCTAAGTTGAACTAGCGAAAAAGTTTAAGCAAAGAGTTCAGCCTTAAAAGAAAGTAAAACGGCAGTTGTGCCGAAAGAAGATACTAGAATAGAGAAAGATTAAGAAGCAAAGTTTGAGTCGACAATTTTTTTTACAAAACGCCAGAAAGAGCGTGAGGAAGAGGAGTCAAAAAAAAAATTTATTGCATGTTACTGAGAAATGGTGTTACGAAGAATAGATTTTGCACGATTGTGGGATTATAAACTAAATGGGTTTCTGAAGTTTGAAGACGACGGAAATTTCTGAAGGTAGTATCCCTGCGGCAAATAGCACGAGAACAAGCAGAGTTAAATTGATGTTTATAAGGTTTAGTAGACGGAAAGATTTTAGAATGTACGTCTCTATGCCACAGATAATCCCCTCAACAATGCGCTCTGCACACTCAGAGGGACCCTTTCCACGGAAGTTAAAATCATTCCACGCAAAATCAAAGAAGTCCGACCACCTCAAAGCTTTGAAATGTCAAAAACGTTTCCTCGCAGTAGGCTGAAGCCTTTCTTGCGGAAACTCGAAAGAAATTCAAGAGGATACAGAGATAAGAAGGTGATCGTAAGAACCTGGTGGAGGATAGAGTTTGGCAGTATAATTAGAAGGATTAGAAATTTAAAAAACGTCTAAAATGTTGGGTTCATCTCCAAGACGATTAAGGATACGAGTAGGGAGCTGCACAAACTGCTCAAGGTCGTTTTTAATGGAGAATTGGAAGGCACGTTCGTTCACTAGCTGTATCATGGGAACTAGAAGAAAGCCATTGGCGGTGGTGAACATTGAAACACCTTATATGATGATTTCTGAAGACGGAAAAAAAAGAGATAATGTGCTCTATTTTGGAGTTTAGATAAGGGTCAAAGAATTTAGGATAACCGGTAGAATTAGGAGATAAGTAAACAGAACAAATGAATAGCTAGAGAGCTTAAGCTACAAGGTGGAAATTTCATAAGACTCCAAATTAGAGACACGAGAGAAAACAAAATCGTTGCGCACATATATATAACAATCTCTTTTAACTAAAAATTGGGGATAGAAACAGTAAGAAGAAACAAAATGGTTTGCTATCAGAACGCTGAAGCACCTGAGTTTCGATCAAGAATAAGAGGTGAAGTCTAGAAGAAGAGGTGGTGTTCATCAAATGGAAATTGGATTGAAAACCGCGAATGTTGCAGAAATTAATGAGGAAAATAGACTTGCACTAAGGCAAGTCGGCTGCAAAGTCTTGGTGGCACCAATCCTATATCACCCATCAATAGTTTTGTTTAGCAATGTGACTTCAAAAGAAGTAGATATTACGGATAACAGAAAAGAATATTTTATGATCTTTGAATATTTTCAATCTTGTTTCAACCTTCGTGAGTTCAAAAAAAAAAAAAAATTGGTATCGGTATCGTTATCGGTAAATTCTAGAGGTATTCTATCGATACTCAGTATCATGTGGTTTAAAATTATTGGTATCGGTATCAGTCAAACTTTTGGTATTGCTCCATCCCTTAATATATATATATATATATTATATATATATATATATTATATATATATATATATATATATATATATATATATATATATATATATATATATATATATATATATATATATATATATATATATATATATATATATATATATATATATATATATATATTGTCTTACTTGAATTTTATCTAATTCCCCAGTGGAGTCCATCCTTGAAGCAACGTTCACGGCGTTTCCCCAAATATCGTATTGGGGTTTTCGTGCCCCAATTACCCCCGCTACTACTGGTCCAATATTAATACCTGTAAAATTCATAGAAATAATTTTCCTCCCAGTAATATACATGTTGGAAGCTTTGTACACAGCAAAAATTGTCCTAGCGAATCGTTGGGACAAGTGGCAAAAATGTCACAACAAATTTTTTTTCATTTATTTTCTTATTAGAAAATAAATCGGCGAAGCGACATTCTTATGTTTAACATGACTTTTCTCTGTTGAAAGAAATTTTACTGTGACATTTTTGCCACTTGTCCCAACGATTCGTTAGGACAATTTTTGCAGTGATAGTTGAAAGGACTGAGTAATATGAAATATTTCTACAATAATGTAAATAAATCGAAATTTTAGAAGACATTTTGATATATATATATATATATATATATATATATATATATATATATATATATATATATATATATATATATATATATATATATATATATATATATATATATATATATATATATATATATATAAACTTACCTATCCTTATTTTAAAGTTATTAAATGAATGCTCATTGACGTACTCAAGTTGTTCTCGCAACCTGAGGGCGAAATCAGCCATAGCCGTCACGTGTTTATAGTTCTTCATGTCACATGCAGCTTTTGTTAAACCTGAAAAATGTTTTAAGTTAATATTAGATTTTAAAAAAATATGTAATTATGTAAGAAGGGAGAAGTTCGTGTATAAAGTGTGTACAAGAAGAGTAATATTCATGTGAAGTGTCATACAATGAGAGAAAAGTTCGTGTAAATGTGGTACAAGGAGAGAGAAGTTCATGTGTAAAGTGTAGCATAAGAAGAGAGAAAGTTCGTGTAAAGTGTGGTATAATAAGGAAGATCGTGAAAGTGTGGTTCAATAAGAGATATTCGTTTAAAGTATAGCATAAGAAGAGATAAGTTCGTGTAAAATGTGGTACAAGGAGAGAGAAGTTCGTGTAAAGTGTAGCATAAGAAGAGAAGTTCGTGTAAAGTGTAGCATAAGAAGAGAAGTTCGTGTAAAGTGTAGCACAAGAAGAGAGAATTTCGTAAAGTGTGGTACGATAAGAGAGAAGATCAAGAAAGTGTTACAATAAGAGATGTTCGTTTAAAGTATGATACAGGAAGAAGGAAGTTCGTGTAAACTTTGAAAATCCAAAAGAAATGACGTACAAGAATGCTATTGAATACAGAAGTACAACTAGAAGAACGAAAACAATAAGATTTAAGCTCTGAAAGTTAGGAATCTTGAATTGAATACAATGATATCGTGAAGAAATTTGAATATAATATGTAAAACTTGATACAGAATCAAACGCCCTAAGAAAAGATAATTTTTTTTTTACATTTTTATTATATTAATCGGCTATTATATAGTGTAAATCATTTTTATTTTGCTTAGAGACTTCGCTGGTATACTAGAGAGAAATCAAGGTAATTAAAATACTTGAGGTCTTGCCTACCGACGGGATGAATACTAAAAACTCTTGCAATTAAACTGATTCGAATAATGAAAAAAAAGTATAATGGTTCATCAAATAAGACTGTTTATAGTCTTTCTAGAAAGACTTCATAGTCAGAAGGAAATCGTACACCGAATCTTGCAATTCAAATACCCTATTCGTATTCCTCATATATATATATATATATATATATATATATATATATATATATATATATATATATATATATATATATATATATATATATATATATATATATATATATATATATATATATATATATATATATATATATATATATATATATATATAGACTATCTGAAGAAAAATATAGCAGTACCTGAAGCTGCCATGTATGTAGCGCCTGTTGATTTGATTTTTTCGACGTATTTGAACTTCTCCTCTTCGAGAATCTCATCGAAATCGGCGATTATTTCGTTTAAAAGGCGAAGACATTCCACTCCTTCGTTATTCGATTCCAGTTCAACGTAGAATTCGGAGAAGTTTGGAATGGACGCAAAGAGAATGCATACACTGTCGCACTGCTCGTGGTACAACTCCTGTAGAAGGAATCAAATTGACAGGACTTTGGATTAAGGAATTTAATTTTTTTTAAGGATTATAATTATTATTATTATTATTATTACTATTACTGTCGCACTGCTCGTAGTATAACTCCTGAAGAGCGAATTAAATTGACAGGACTTTGGATCAAGGGATTAAATTTTTTTTCTTTTTAAAGGATTAAGAGATTATTATTATTATTATTATTATTATTATTATTATTATTATTATTATTATTATTATTATTATTATTATTATTATTATTATTATTATTATTATTATTTTTTTTTTGTATAAAATAAAAGCGAAAACTCACTGGTGAATATTTAGTAAAATGTAAAATTGATAAAAAATAAAATTAAAAGATTAAATAAATTTATTAATTCTTTTACTAACTAATTAATAATTGATTTTTATTTGCTAGCTAATTAATGATTTATTTTATAAAAAATAATTTATTGAGTACATAGTTTATATATATTATATATATATATATATATATATATATATATATATATATATATATATATATATATATATATATATATATATATATATATATATATATATATATATATATATATATATATATATATATATATATATATACTTACATCAGGTGCCTTATCGACACTGAGGAAATGTTCTGCCACGTGTTCTGGCAAAATGTTTGCAATTAATTTTCTGTTGTAAGCTTGTAAATGCTCAATATCTTCTTTCTCTTCTGCATATATATATATATATATATATATATATATATATATATATATATATATATATATATATATATATATATATATATATATATATATATATATATATATATATATATATATATATATATATATATATATATATATATATATATATATATATTCTCTGGTGGACAAAGGGTAGAAGACAACAAATTTCCACCAGAGTTGGAAAAATACAGGAAATAAACAGGCCAAATTAAACTTAGTCAAATTAAAGGCCGACATGTACCGATATACGATGTTTGAAAGTATGCAAGTTAAAGGAAGTTGGGGAAAAATTTTTTTGGGAGCGTGTCCCCAGACTTTATCAGTAGAGTACGTGTAAGACTGAGCATAGCGGTTAAGTCTGGGATAAGAATTGGACGAAGAAATAATGAGTGTGTGGAAAGGCATTTCAAACCAGCTCTCCTCAATGGAGACGGTATGCGACAGGAGAGTACAGAATATCAGTGTCCATTGTAATAACGATAATATAAAGAGAGTGACGCATCAATTCGACGGGCAGAAAGAGACGAGAGTCAATGAGATCGAAAAAGTTGATAAGACGAAAAGCCCTAGACTCCACCTTTTCAAATGGAGCTGTATGAATGGAACTACCCTAGATGTTTGAGGCGTACTCTATACAGGGACAAGCAACTAGGGTGGCGTAAAGAAATTCTGAAGGCTCCTCCAAACACCCAAACTCATTGAGGCATGATCAGAAAGAGAAGTAATGTGATCCTTCTAAGAAAGTTCACGAGAAAAAGAAACACCGAGTATATATATTATATATATATATATATATATATATATATATATATATATATATATATATATATATATATATATATATATATATATATATATATATATATATATATATATATATATATATATATATATATATATATATATATTATTTTTTTTTGACATTTTTTTTTTAATAATCCTTCCTTACATACAAGGGACAAGAGCTTCAAAGTAGAGTTTTAAAAAGTTTTTCAAGTTCCTTTAGAGTCCTGTAATAGAAATATGAGGTTTTCCGTTTTTCAAAAAAAAAAATTTTCATTTTTTTTTTTTGACATTGAAGTGAATTTAAGAAGAAATGCAATTTCCACACGTCAGAAGCCATAAGTCAAAATAAAATATATATACATATATTTTTTTCTGGTATTTGAATATAGTTGTTTTTATTAGTAAAAAATATATATATATATATATATTAAAAAAACTAAGGGAATATATAAAATAAAATAAAATATATATATATGAAAATTTTTTAATTTTTTTTTTTTTTTTTTTTTTTTTTTTTTTTTTTTTTTTTATAATTTTTTTTTAAATTATTTTATATATATATATATATATATATATATATATATATATTATATATATATATATATATATATATATATATATATATATATATATATATATTATATATAAAAGCATATCTGTGGCCGAAGCAAGTAGGACACCCTTCAGGATCTTCAGAAAATTTACATTAAAATGAGAACATGGACAAGTCATGCAAAATTTTAGTACTTTAAATTTAAAGGTCTTAAATTATGGTATAGAAACAATCTTTTGTCTAATTCCTAAGGGGTTAATTCGATTTCATCTTGGAGAGTATATTTGGGGGACCCCACCACTAAACAGCCTTTCACCCTCAATAAAAGAGGGTGGAACAGAGATATTTATAAGCCAATATATGTAAATTAATCGGCAAAATAATCGGCAGAAAATTGATGATGACGATTGAGAAAAAATATGCCGATTAGGATGACGATTATTCATCCTATCACTAATATATATATATATATATATATATATATAATATATATATATATATATATAATATATATATATATATATATATATATATATATATATATATATATATATATATATATATTTATATATAATTATATATTATATATATCTTTTTTTTTTTTTTT
>SEYY01024018.1:305000-310000 GCA_009176605.1 Armadillidium nasatum | reverse complement strand
AAAAAAGAAAGAGAGAGAGAGACAGAGAGAGAATGAAAGAAAGAAAGGAAAAAAGATATATATATATATATATATATATATATATATATATATATATATATATATATATATATATATATATATATATATATAGATAGAGAGAGAGAGAGAGAGAGAGAGAGAGAGATAGAGAGAGAATGAAGAAAGAGAAAAAAAGATGAGAGAGAGAGAGAGAGAGAATAAAGAAAGAAAATAATAGAGAGAGAGAGAGAGAGAGAGAGAGAAGAGAGAAGAGAGAAGAGAGAGAAGAGAGAGAAGATAAGGAAATAGGAAAAAGAAAGAGAGAGAATATAATATATATATATTAATATATATATATATATATATATATATATATATATATATATATATATATATATATATATATATATATATATATATATATATTATAATATATATAGAGAGAGAGAGAGAGAGAAGAGAGAGAGAGAGAGAGAGAGAGAGAGACAGAAGAGAGAGAGAGAGAGAGAGAGAGAGAGAAGAGAGAGAGAGAAGAAAGAAAGAAAAGAAAAGAAAAGAGAGAGACAGAGAAGAGAGAGAAGAGAAAGAAAAGAAAGAAAGGATATAATAATATATATATATATATATATATATATATATATATATATATATATATATATATATATATATATATATATATATATATATAATATAGAGAGAGAGAGAGAGAGAAGAGAGAAGAAGAAAGAAAGAAAGGAAAAAGAGAGAGAGAGTAGATGTGTATGATGTATGATGTGTGTGTGTAATGTTATAAAAACCTAAGTAAAAAAAAGACAATAGTTTAGTTTCATTATACGTCCTTTAATGGCCAAAATATAAGAAGGGTGTGGCTCGGACGCCGAATCATGAGAGAATTAATATCAGTCTTAAAATTACTATAATATATATATATATATATATATATATATATATATATATATATATATATATATATATATATATATATATATATATATATATATATATATATATATATATATATATATGAAATTTTCCCTTTAAATAATTTAAATAATACATAATATCTATTTTACATGGTATTTAAAAATATATATTCATTAATATTAATTGAAAAGTGTTCTAAAGAAATTGAAGTTAAATATAAGGCAAAATATATTTATTAATAAAATATATTAATAAATATATTAATAAAAATATATTTAAATAAATTAAAATGAATATATTTACGAATATAGTTACAAAGGAATGTCATAGACCCAAATTAATAGTTACAATGCCCAAAGGGGCGTTTCCTAGTCCTATATATATATATATATATATATATATATATATATATATATATATATATATATATATATATATATATATATATATATATATATATATATATATATATATATATATATATATATATATATATATAATATATATATATATATATATATATATAATATATAATATATATAATAATATTATATATATATATATATATATATATATATATATATATATATATATATATATATATATATATATATATATATATATATATATATATATATATATATATATATATATATTAATCTCTCTCTCTCTCTCTCTCTCTCTCTATATATATATATATATATATATATATATATATATATATATATATATATATATATATATATATATATATATATATATATATATATATATATATATATATATATATATATATATATATATATATAGAGAGAGAGAGAGAGAGAGAGAGAGAGAGAGAGAGAGCCTGACCATTTCTGTAAATTAAAAATAACATATTCGAACCCGTGGTAGACTATATAAATAGAAATTCAAAAAACTAATGTGACATTTAAGCAAGGGGAAACAGGGATCATTAATGTTAGTCTTAAAAGAGAGGGGAAATAAAATATGAAGGAGCTCTAAAAACATTGACGTTTCGGATGTCTACAAAATTATGAGGGTCCACATTCACTTTAAAACATTTTAGAAATTTTTAATTAGGACCTACGAATATGTTTAAATAAAATATAGCATATAGTTGATTTTCAAAAATTATATATTTGAAACTAAAAAAATTTATACTTTGATCTCCAAAATTTTATATTTGAATCTCAAAAATTTTATATATTGATCTCCAAAATTTTATATTTGAATCTCAAAAATTTTATATTTTGGTCTAAAAAATTTTATATTTGAACCTGAAAAACTTTATATTTGAATCTCAAAAATTTTATATTTGAATCTAAAAAATTTTATATTCTTGATATCACTAATCTGAAAACATCTGAGCCTAGAAGAAAAGGAGTCTAGAATCTACAAACCTAGAAAACTCAATAACTAGTGAAAGTAGCAAACTGATCACGAACTGATCATAGACCATTAGAGTTTACTCCATGATAGGGGGCTCTGCCCATGAGTGGTGATGATATACACGTAAGAAATAAATAAAAAAAAATAACACGACGTAATAAATAACTCCAAAACTAGAAAAATAGATTAACAAAGAAGTCTAGAAGAATAAATAACAAAAATTCCTAGATGAGAAGTCCAAAAGCTTTCAAGCTCAGAAAATTAAATAACTAGTTAAATTAGTGAAGAGACCTAGACTTAACCATAAACCATTAGAGTTGATCCTTAACACGTTGCGGAATAAATAAGCACTAAAATTAAATAATATATTAACAGAAATTCTTAGAAGAAAAGAAGTCTAGAAGCTTAGGAGCCTATGAACCTAAATAACTAGTGTAACTAATAACTCTCTACCATCATCTATTTTTCCTCCTGCATTTAATCTTCCTCTCTTCAAGGTTTCCGTCTGCGCCCGGCTGAGAAGTGTGCGCTAGGTTTGGGCCTGGGTGGGTTCTATTCTTCGTTTCTCTTTTATAAGCCCCCTCCTTGAAAAGGGCTCTGCCCGTGAGTAGTGGTGATCTGTAAAAAGAAAAACACTAGTAAAAAGACCTCGATTTAACCATATATCGTTATAGGTCTGCCTTAATACACTTTGAGCTTTAGTATAACCTATAGTTCTATTTAAATAATATACTATGTTCACGAATTTTCCATTTCATTTATAGGCTTTATCAAATGTTATTCCAATAACAAATGTCAGTACTTCAAATTTGTTGATATAATATATGAAACTAAGTCCTGCCATTGCTTAATGTATGTTTGAAATTGAAAATAAAGAAAAGTGGAAATAAAGTTTAATACATTTCTATGTTTTTTTTGTTTTCATTTGAACTTGCGTGAAAAAAAATTTTTTTTTAAATATTCATTGGTAAATATATAATATTACAGACGGATGTCTAACTGATTTGCAGTAGGGCTGGGGCTGGGGCTGCGTCTGTGGCTAATACGACATAAGTCATAATTTACATACCAAGTTTTCTGAAGACTGATCGTTCAGGAGAGAAAACAAATAAAAGTAAAATTCAATTTATCTGGAATGGATTTCAACTAACCAAGTTTAAAAATCAAAAGAAAAGACACTAGAGAAGTATCTTCTTTTATGAATAGATGAAGCAATCTATTTTGCAAAGGAGAGAAAAAGAAATGTATTGAAGAGATTAAATTTCGAACTTCAGAAATCTTGTTTTAAATGACAAATAAAGATTATTGTTTGGTTTGGACATGGCAATCCTAAAAAGCCAAAATGGGCGTTTTTTTTCCGGCAAAAGAAAATTGAATAATTTAGTCAATACTTCATATTAGTTCTCTCTCTCTCTTTCTCTCTCAATATATATATATATATATATATATATATATATATATATATATATATATATATATATATATATATATATATATATATATATATATATATATATATATATATATATATATATTATAAACAAGAATTTTTCTTACAAGTATGCTAATGACAAAAAGATTCGCCTAATGACATCTCAAAAAGAGAAGGGTTAAAAGGATTCTGTATTTTAAATCTCATGAGACTGTCTTCTCTCACCTCCCATTTAAACTTCATTTAAATCCCACAGTTCTGAGCCAATGTGGCTATGGTAAAACTTGAGCTTATAAAAACATTTTACATTGGATTGTATTTGGTTTTCAAAGCTCATTGTACGTGATAGTGATCTAAGAAGATTTGGGACCCGTAATAACCAATAGTGAAAAATAATATTTGTGTAATTAGATGTTTTGTATGGTGGGATCTATAAGTCTGATGTAACAGAACACCCAAAAATTGCAGTAGTAGTTCACGCATTAATTAACCTCTCTATTTTGTATTTTCTCTTGAAGAATAATACTTTGCCCCAAGAGATTCGACGCTTGAATTTATGTAAAATTATTTGTCAAACTCAGAATTTAAAGAACAAAGTTTAATCATTACTCACAAAGTGAGATTTGCTGGACAATATACAGTTGTTTGTTTCAAAAAACAAGACAGTATTTCGACCACTCAAAGCTTTAAATTATTTTTGAAGATCTCTACACCTAACCTACATAGTCATAGTCCCAGAAACTTACAGTATATCCGCTTCAACAGCGTCCTTAACCTAAATCCTTCTGCCCCCTCCTAAAAAAGGCTCAGCCCATGCGTGAGAAGTGGTAAAGACCAAAAAATTCAAACCTTCCTTGTACTTCAATTGTTGATTTGCATCCAGAAAACTTATCAATACCTAACGTTCTTTAATAGGACATAACTGTAAAGAGTCCCCTCAATCTTTAGACTTAGACCCTACACTTAATTAATTTTTATCCTGTTTACCCGCAAGGAGGAACACAAATTGTTTGAAGCTTTTTTGTAACGGTTTTTAAAATATAGTTTATCAAAGTACTTTTTTATATAACCAATAAAGAGCTTATAAAGAGATTTTCGTTACTTTTCTTTACAAGATAATAAGCTTTTCTACAATAGGAACAATCCCTTTCATTTATGCCCGAAATTTAAAAAAAGTTTGATTTTTTTTTAAAATTTAAATATAGTCTATTTTAATTCTAGAAATGTCAATTTCCAAGAACTTTAAAAAAAT
>SEYY01024018.1:287500-297500 GCA_009176605.1 Armadillidium nasatum | reverse complement strand
AGGTTCTATATATATATATATATATATATATATATATATATATATATATATAATATATATATATATATATATATATATATATATATATTATATATATATATAATATATATATATTATATTATATATATATATCCGAATAATAGAGGCTACTAACTCTCACCAAAGTTGGGGAAATACCGGAAACCTGGTCATGTTAAAGACCGACATGTTCCGATACACGTCGTTTAAAGGAGTGCAAGTCAGAGGAAGTTGGAAAAAAAGATAAAGGGAGTGTACTTCAAACTTTACCAGTGGAGTACATGAAAAATTTAGCAGAGTGGTTATGTCTGAGGTCAGAGAGTTAGACAGAGAAATGATGAGACTGCAGAAAGGGGTGTCACACGAGCCCTTCTCAGTGAAGGAGGTATTCGATAGGAGAGTTTTGAAGAGCAGTATCCATTATAATAGCAATATTACAGAGTGAATGACGCCACATTTCGACGGGTACGAAGAGACTGCAGAGAGTTAGCGAGAGCGCAAAAAGAGTTGATAAGACGAAAACCAATAGACTCTATCTTTTCAAAGAGAGCTGTATGAATGGAACCACCCCAGTTATGTGATGGATATTCCCCATAAAATAAACAAGCAACTGAGGTGGCGTGAACAAATTCTGAAGGCACCTCAGAACACCCAACCTCTTAGAAGCTTGTTTAGAAAGAGAAGTAAAGTGATCCTTCCAAGAAAAATCACGAGAAAAAGAAACACCGAGATAATTAAGGAGAGACGGAGGTTTGAGTTGTGTTTTTTTCGAAGATGTCAACAAAGCTATGTGGAAGGTTGTGTTGAGTAGAGACATGGAAGAACTGAGTTATCTGAGGCATTGAAAACGACCATATATATATATATATATATATATATATATATATATATATATATATATATATATATATATATATATATATATATATATATATATATATATATATATATATATAATCTTATAAAAGCTAATGTAAAGTAATACACATACAAACAGAGCAAAAGCCCCGAGGCATTGTATTGGTAAATATTTTTAAGACCAAAGAAAATAACTTATTTTATATTTTCTGTTATTTTATTTCAAATTTTATTTTATTTTCATATTTTTGGCAAGATTTTTTTAAGTGAGAGAGAGAGAGAGAGAGAGAGAGAGAGAGAGAGAGAGAGAGAGAGAGAGAGAGAGAGAGAGAGAGAGAGAGAGAGAGAGAGAGAGAGAGAGAGAGAGAGAGAGAGAGAGAGAGAGAGAGAGAGAGAGAGAGAGAACAAATCTTCAAAAATAATAATAATAATAATAATAATAATAATAATAATAATAATAATAAACCTAAATCAATGTACTACTACTACTACTACTAATAATAATAATAATAATAACAAAATAGACCATTTTAAATATTAAGGAAAATGCTCAGAGGTAAACAAAAAAAATAATTAAATTATAATTATTAATAAAATAATAAATTTTTAATTTTAATTTCTTAATTATTTCCTTAAGGCAAGTTTATTTCGAAAGGATTGTTTTTTATGCATCTTTTTTTAATAAATGAACAAATTAATAAATTAATCGCATAATTAATTTAAATAATCCTATAAAAGCGCCTTTTTTAAATAATTGAACAAATTAATTAATTAATTGCATAATTAATTTAAATAATCCTATAATTAAAATTTGCTACTTTCCCATTTTGGGCGATATTTTCGATTTCACAATTTGCGACTTTTAGCAAAGAAGAAAATTTTTGCGAGATTTTGTGATGCTTTTTTTTAAATTTTCCCTTTCATTACGGTGGAGCTCGAGGGAAGAGACTCATATATATATATATATATATATATATATATATATATATATATATATATATATATATATATATATATATATATATATATATATATATATATATATATATATATATATATATATATATATAT
This sequence comes from Armadillidium nasatum, assembly GCA_009176605.1. Taxonomy (NCBI): domain Eukaryota; kingdom Metazoa; phylum Arthropoda; class Malacostraca; order Isopoda; family Armadillidiidae; genus Armadillidium; species Armadillidium nasatum. The sequence continues at coordinate 295,553 of SEYY01024018.1, read as the reverse complement.
ATATATATATATATATATATATATATATATATATATATATATATATATATATATATATATATATATATATATATATATATATATATATATATATATATATATATGTGTGTGTGTGTGTATGTGTGATTTTTTTTTTTTTTTTTTTTTTTTTTTTTTATATTATTTTTATTTTTATTATCATTATTATTATTATTATTATTATTATTATTATTATTAGTAGTAGTAGTAGTAGTAGTAGTAGTAGTAGTATCAGTATAAGTATTGTGTTAAGGTGAGCTAGAAAGAAACATCGGAACTCATATAAACATATGAGGAATATATATATATATATATATATATATATATATATATATATATATATATATATATATATATATATATATATATATATATATATATATATATATACCTACAGCCTTTCGATTACCTGCTTCTGAGCTAACTTTTTGAGGATGAAAATATAATATTGATTGCATTCTATTTTAACATTTCACATTCTGTTATAAGTGAAAAAATGTAACAGTTTATTCGCATATTTAAACCGAGGAGAATTTTTAATGAAAATTCATATTCCTTTTTTAGCTGTCAATATCTGCATGCAAAACTTCACGTAACTCGAGAGTTCTACACGAATATTTACATCTGCATCAACAAAGTGTACCTATTTGATAAAATGGAAGTTTTATATGAATTTTTACATTCTCGCGCGCGCGCGCGCCTGTGTGTGTGTGTGTGTATGTGTGTGTGTGTGTGTGTACTTATCCATTTTAGAAACTAAGATATTATTATTATTAGTAGTAGTAGTAGTAGTAGTGGTAGTATTATATTGAACATATCTGCATATAATGTTGCACTTGATAAGAGGAGAATTATGCACGAAAATCTACATCAGTATCAACAGAGCTAACATTTAAATATCAGCATTTATAATACTAATCTCACAGATGTTCACATTCTGATGCCTGAAAAATTATCAGTGTGTATGTTAAAGTATGAGCGCGTGTGTATATCTATGTGCGTAACAGAAATTTGTTTTTGATGCATTTTGAAAATGATTCTTGTATTACACTGAAAACGAATCAATACTTTTTCTCTAATTACATCCAAAGTCCGATTAATTAAAACTTAATATGAGCCATTTTTTTTTTTTTTTGGTGAAATTAAGAGCGAGTAAAATTTATTTCTATAATTCAAAGTTAGTAAAATCAAGAGAGTTAAATTAACTTCTAATTATGACGTGGAAAGTTTCGCGAAATTTCAAATTGTAAACGATAAAAAAAATTATTAATTCTTGATTTGAACACGATAAATAAATGTTGCACAAATTATAAACGATAAAAAAATTATTAATTCTTTTTCTGAACACGATAAATAAATGTTGCACAAATTATACACGATAAAGAATTACTAATTCTTGATTTTAACACGATAAATAAATATTGCACAAATTATACACTATAAAAAATTAATAATTCTTGATTTGAACACGATAAATAAATAAATATTGCACATATTATACACGATAAAAATTAATAATTTTTCTTTTGAACATGATAAATAAATGTTGCACAAATTATGCATGATAAAAAATCACTAATTCTCGATTTGAACATGATAAATTTATGTTGCACAAATTATACATGATAAAAAATCACTAATTCTTGATTTGAACATGATAAATAAATATTGCACATATTATACACGATAAAAAATTAATAATTCTTTTATTGAACATGATAAGTAAATGATGGGCAAATTATACACGATAAAAAATTAATAATTCTTGATTTGAACACGATAAATAAATGATACACAAATTACACACGATACTGATATACTTGTAAATAATATTTTTTTAACGCATATTTTACACGATAAAATTATATTGAACAAACTTGTATATGAAAATGTCATACATTATTTTGAACATATTATTTTCATATATTATTAATATTAAATGTTGATTGATTAGAAGACAATAAAAATATGTTGTACAAATTGTGAACGATTTTGATATATTTTAATTTGCATATATATATATATATATATATATATATATATATATATATATATATATATATATATATATATATATATATATATATATATATATATATATATATATATATATATATATAATGTTCATTAATTGACAGACGATAAGAAAATATTGCACAAATTTTACACAAATTTGATTTACTTTGATTCGTATATGACATGTTTTGCATGATATATTTCTTGATTAGTATACAATAAAAAAAAATTATACAAATTGTACACGAAAGGGATATATTTTGATTCGTACATGATATTATTTCGCAAATTTTACACAAAAAAATGTACTTTGATTCGTACATAAAATATTTTGCGCACATATTTTACACGATATATTGATGTTATTCGATTAGTACGCGATAAATATATATTGTGTAAATTGGGCACGATATTTTATTGCACAAATTTTACATGATACTGATATTCATTAATTCGCACATGATATTTTTTTTTGCACAAATTGCACATGATATTGATATTTCTTGATTATTAAATAATACAAAAGAATATTGTATAAATTGTACATGATATTGATATTTCTTGATTACTAAATAATACAAAAGAATATTGTATAAATTGTACATGATAATGATATTTCTTGATTATTAAATTATATAAAAGAATATTGTATAAATTGTACGCGATATTGATATACTTTTGATTTGTATACGACAATAATTTTTTAAACCAGTTGTACACAATATTGATATTCATGGAAGATAATTATTTGTACAAATTGCACATATTTTCATTTGTGTAAATTATACACAATATTAAACACTATTCCTTAGTTTGAATATGAAAAAACATAAAATTCCTCAAACTGTGTTGTACAATATAATATTTATAAATGTAAATAAATAAATAAATAAAAAATACTATTCTATAAATTGTACACTGTGGAATGTGTTCTCCGAATTGTAGTTCACAATTATTATCAATAATACCATTTCTAGAATTGAACGAGATAAAAAGTATTCTAAGAATCACTAAAGATGAAGTAAAAATGATCATCCACTCGTATGTTTTAAAAAATATTCTTTAATTGCACAGAATCCAAAATAAATCTTTTAACGTACAAAATACAAAGAAAAATATTTACAGCGAATTGCACATTCTAAAAAAATATTTTACGAATAATACACGATAAAATTCATACCGAATTTCACACGGTATATATATATATATATATATATATAATATATATATATATATATATATATATATATATATATATATATATATATATATATATATATATATATATATATATATATATATATATATATATATATATATATTAATTTTAAACGATAAGAAAATTTTTCATAACATACACGGTAAAAAAATTAATAATTTTTACATGAAAAATAAAAAATAAACCCCCCCCCCAAAAAAAAAAAAAAAAAAAAAAAAATTTTTAAATGTTTCTTGAATCGTAGAAGATGAGAATTATATTTCTGGCTCAAAATCCAGACAACAACTTCTGGAAATACTTTCTGCGACTTTTAGATTTGGCCTCAAAAAAAAAGTCGCAGTTTGGATAAGATCCAAATTTACAATTTGGAATTTTTTTTTTTTTTTTTTTTTGACTTGCTTTATATAATTTTTATATTTTAAACTTTTATATAAAGATATAATTTATATTCAAATTATTTTTTTTTGTTTTTTTTTATAATAAAATTATATTTCATCTTTATGTTTTTATTTATAATTTAATTTCTATTAATAATTTATTTATAATTATTTACAGTAATCAGATTTATTTTAAATTAAATTTACTTAAATTAATTTTTTTTTATTTCTCAGTTTATTTATTTATTTATTTATATGTTTGAATATAATTATAAGAATAATCTCACACAAACTTATACAGCATATATATATATATATATATATATATATATATATATATATATATATATATATATATATATATATATATATATATATATATATATATATATATATATATATATATATATATATATATATATATATATATATATATACCATCTGAATAAAAATGAGAGATGCACCAATAATAAAGATGTCCAAAAAATATTATAAAAAGATATAAAGATAAGGTCTTCAGAAATCTAGATTTTAAAAATGATATTACAGTATTTATGAGGGCTTTGGAGCCAACTATGGTTCAGGCTCTATAATTTGAAAATTATCCTGCCCTTCGAGCCATAGTTCCTCCTTCGTTTACAATTATGAAATCATATATTCTTCATTATAAAAGTTATAAATAAAAAAAAAAAAATTTACAGTATTTAGAATAAAAAAATACGTTTGACTGTGGATCGAGCTTTGGCTCCACCCAAAATCGTGCTGTTCCACAGTTAAAGCTCCGCACTCACAATAACGATGGAAATATGGTCTCTCTCTCTTTCTCTTTCTCTCTCTCTCTCTCTCTCTCTCTCTCTCTCTCTCTCTCTCTCTCTCTCTCTCTCTCTCTCTCTCTCTCTCTCTCTCTCTCTCTCGGATGAATATACAAACACAGACACACACACTCACACATACACACACACACTTGTCACACCTTTCCTCATTTACCTCTGCTTCCTGCCTTTGTATTCCGTAAAGCAGAATTGAAATCAATAAAACTTTTTTAGACAAAGAGCAGTCAATAATAATAATAATAATAATAAAAATAATAATAATAATAATAATAAATAAATAAATAATAATAAAAATAATAATAATAATAATAATAATAATAATAATTAATAAATAATAAAAATAATAATAATAATAATAATAATAATAATAATAATAATAACTTTGCTTAAGATAAATATTAAATTTCTAATGTTTATTTACTCTTAATAATAACAAGAGCAAAAACAAGAAAAACAATAAAGCAAGAAACTATAAAAAACAACAACAAACAAAAAACAACAACAACAACAACAACGATAACAACTGTTGTACTTGATTTAAAATCCAGCATCTCTCTCTTCGATTTATCCGGTTTAAGTCATTCCCGCAGGAGTTTGTTTTCTTTGCATAATATTGTTTAGAATACAAATGTTTACCTATATATATATATATATATATATATATATATATATATATATATATATATATATATATATATATATATATATATATATATATATATATATATATATATATTACTTACCCAGGGATTCCACCGGATTCCATCTGATTTGCCAGAGTAACATCATTGCTCCATACATCAAATTGCCATTTGCGGAGACCTAAAACTCCGCAGTGGACGCGGCCAGTGTGGATCCCTACTCTCATGTTCACGTTTACACCAGTCACTTCACGTACCAATCTGAAAAAAAACATTATTATTATTATTATTATTATTATTATTATTATTATTATTATTAAGACATACTCGTGACCCCAATAATAATAATGATAATAACAATAATAATAATTATAATAATAAATAATAATAATAATAATAATAATAATAATAATAATAAATAATAATAATAATAATAAAAATAATAATAATAATAATATATTGTAATGGGAATTGTACAAGCTTGTGATTTTCTTGTAACCGATTAATGGTTTTTCCTTTTATTATTATTATTATTATTATTATTATTATTATTATTATTATTATTATTATTATTATTATATTATTATTATTATTATTATTTAAATTATTGTAATTATTTAGATAATTTATTTGTGATTTTTGTTGGAATAGTTTTTTTTTATAGTTTTATTACTGAAGAAAATCAGGAGTTTTTTCGATATATATATATATATATATATATATATATATATATATATATATATATATATATATATATATATATATATATATATATATATATATATATATATATATATATATATATATATATATATATATATATATATATATATATATATATATATATATATATATATATATATATTAAAAGTGGAATATAATCACCTATTAGAAATAAATGCTACATTTTATTTGGTGTGAAGTTTAAAAATTATAAAAGAGTGAACCTATTGGCTCCGTTTTGTATTTTAGTTTTTATTTAGAAAAGAGATAGATCTGAACTCTGAAGTTTGAATAATATAAGTGTTTTCTTTACAGATTAGAATTTCTTTTTAGAAGTTTTTTTTTTTTTTTCTGAAACGGAAATTGAGTTTTATTTAAAATAAAACAGTTTTAAAAACAAAGTTAAATAAAGTTATTGAGATAAGGAAAAATAAAATAAAAGAAGATAAATAAAATATTTTAAATAAAGTTTAGATAAATTTAGAAAGTATAAGATAAATAAAATAAAGTTTATATAAGTTTTTTTAAAATTGGATTTTTTTTTAAAGATATCGCTGACGTATATAGGTTAAAACCTCTTTTTTTTTTTTTTTTTTTTTTTTTTTTTTTTTTTTTTATACTATCTACTTACTGGTTTTGATATTCTTTTTCATAAAAAAAAAAAATAAATAAATAAAATATCGAAAATCGTACTTCAAATTTCAACTAAATTTTGAAATTTAATTTTTCATATCACAGATTAACAATTAATAAAATTTAATTACACATATAAATTCTTATAAAATGAAAGTAGGTCTTAATAGAAAGAAAAGGAACGGGGAGAATATTCCATGGAACAGAAGAGCTAAAAATTTCCTTCTCCGATTTTTCGGACGAATGACTCCCACAGATAAGAAGCCTGGAGGCATTTCGCTTCAGGAGCTTTTTCTTAATCTATAATTATTTCACTCATAATTTCAAATAAGTTCGCTACTGAAACATTTTCATGGGAAATAATAATAATAATAATAATAATAATAATAATAATAATAATAATAATAATAATAATAAGCTTTAGTATATATATATATATATATATATATATATATATATATATATATATATATATATATATATATATATATATATATATATATATATATATATATATATATATATATATATATATATATATATATATATATATATATATATATATATATATATATATATATATATATATATATATATATATATATATATATATATATATATATATATATATATATATATATATAAATATATATAATATAATTATTAGCAAACATATTAGAGTTAAAAAATTGTCTGTCTTGTTTAAGCTTTTGTATTATAATGAAAAACAAATATTAACTATATTTTAAATATTAATTATTTTTATTAATTTAATTTAATTATTAATTTTTATTAATTAGATAATTTATTACATCATAATTTATATATATATTTTGTGTTGCACGTCCTCGCATATCCTGTGTCAATAAAAGGGGTGACCTCTCTTAAACCTTATATATATATATATATATATATATATATATATATATATATATATATATATATATATATATATATATATATATATATATATATATATATATATATTTTAAAAGATTTTGAATTTTTACTTATTAGGAAGATTTGGAAACTTACTAAATTTTCTAACACCTTCTCTAATTTCCAGTTTGAATTTAATACTTATTAGGAAGATTGGGAAGCTTCCTAAATCTTCCAATGCCGTCTCTAATTTTCAGTTTGATTTCAATATTAATTAGGAAGATTTGGAAACTTCCTAAATCTTCTAATACCATCTCCAATATCATCTCGAATTTCAAGTTTGGTTTCAATAAGTAATCTTCAACAGGTGATCTTTCACTTTCTTTGGTTTTTGGTTCTCTACGCTTCTGCATTTCTGTGATTCTTTTTTTGTTGTAGCGAGACACATAGAAAACTTTCTGAATTACTGCAGAAAGCGTTTATCTCTAAACTTCCATTCGTTATCTATCCTTTTCCTTGATATCCATTTCGGTATTTCTATACAGAGAAGCTTTTGTGTAGAAGACCACCTTTCATCTCTTAAATCTATCAGTAATGCTGTTCCTAAGGGTTTTGTCCTATAATCTCAACTTTTTTTCCACTTTTCTTTACTCTTTTTCTTTAATGATCCTTTATCTGTCAATTCATCACTTACCTATATTTATAATGGCGATT
>SEYY01024018.1:262500-280000 GCA_009176605.1 Armadillidium nasatum | reverse complement strand
GTAATAATGATAATAATAATAATAATAATAATAATAAAAAATAATAATGGTAATAATAATAACAGTACCTATTAATAATTAAAGTAATAATAATTAAATAATAAAGTAATTATAATAATAATGATAATAACACAGTAATATATAAGAGACAGGCTGACAAATTAATATCTAGAATAGATAGATAGATATAAATAGATAGGTAGGAAGTTCTTTTCAATAGCTATTGATTAATATATAAAAATGTTAAAAAATATTTATAATTAATTAATTATAGAAAACTACCAAATCAATTTTATATATAAAAAAAATTTGCTATAAATTATAAATTAGAATATGCAAAAAAATAGTAAGATAAAACCCCTTTAAATAAGAATATACAAAAAAAACTTTTTTTTTTTTTTAAATAGTTTATTTAAATTTTAAATACAGTTCATGTTCCTAGAAATCCTATTAAAAGATTTTAAAAATAGAGAAAACTATTTTTCCTAAACCACTGACAAATAATTTCAGTCAAACTCAAAATTCTGGTTTTCCCATTTCCGTCTCATTTAGTATTTCATCCAGAATTTTCCCACAGAATGAACTACGTGTAATAAGAGATAAGATATGATGAAAGATAAGAAACAAAAGAGAGATGATAAGAGGTTAAAGATGATGAGAGATATACGATTAAAGAGAAGAGTTAAGAGATGTAAACAGATAAAAGTACAAAAGATAAAAGATAAGAGACAAAAGATAAAGAGATGATCAAAGATAAGAGACAAAAGATAGATGATAAGAGATTAGAGATGATAAGAGAAATAAGATTAAAGAGAAGAGTTTAGAGATGTAAACAGATAAAGGTACAAAAGATAAAATATCATAGAAGAGACAAAAGATAAAGAGATAATCAGAGATAAAATGTAAAAATAGATCATAAATGATAAGAGATAAAAGATGAAAAGAGATAAATGATAAAAAAGAAGAGTCAAGAGATGAGAAAAGATAAAGGGAGAAAATTTAAGAAATGACAAAAGATAAAAGATCATAAGAGAAAACGAGATAAAAAGATAAGAGACAAAAGAGATAAGAGATAAGAGACCAAAAAGATAAGAGATCATAAAAGATAAGAGGCAAAAGATCGATTCCAAAGCTAACTTTAATTACAGTAATAATTTAAAAATATTAATAGAATTATCAGTAGTAAAAGTAAGGACAATACAAACATAATAATAATAATCATAATAATACTACTACTAATAATAATAATAATAATTAATAATAATAATATTAATAACAAAAACAATAAAAGATGTAGCATAATAACATTTACAGTAGTGATAGTAATAAATACAATACAATGTTGTTGCTAGAGTGTAACATCACTTGCATTACAGAAGTAACCACAAAATAATATATAATAATAATTAATAATATTAATTATAATAAATAATAATAATAATAATAATATTAATAATAATTAATAATAATAATAAAAAATATTAATTAAAAAAAAAAAAAAAAAGTAAAAAAAAAAAAAGAAAAAGAAAAAGAAAGAGAGCAAGAATAATAATAATAATAATAATAATAATAATAATAATAATAATAATAATATAATAATAATAATAATATAATAAAAATAATAAGGAAATTAGATTACAATATATATATATATATTATATATATATATATATATATATATATATATATATATATATATATATATATATATATATATATATATATATATATTATATATAATTATATATAAAAAAATATAAAAAAAAAAAAAAAAAAAAAAAAAAAAAAAAAAAAAAAAAAAAATAATAAAATAATAACTAATAAAATACTAATAATAAAGGCGAAAGACGTAATATCATTTTTGTTTGCACTCCCACAAACAAACAAACACATACGAACACACACAAACACATCGCAATAATAATAATATATAATAATAATAATATATATATATATATATATATATATATATATATATATATATATATATATATATATATATATATATATATATATATATATATATGGTAACAGGGAATAAGCTGTTAAGTCGAAAAATGAGAAAAATAAGTTATGTGAACTGTGATTATCTCCCAAGTCCTCTGCCCACTGAGCAGGAGTCGGAAACTCAGAGTTCTAATAATATTTTCCGAGTTATAAAGATGTGAGTTTCTTGGTATCTCTTCAAATATTGCGTGTTCTCGGTTAAATCAACTCACTATATACTTCAGAGAGGCATCAATCACAGGAACAACAAGACAAGTCGAATTACCATAGTTTTTTCAAAGTATCTGTGTGAACAACTGCATTTAACCATTGACTCACTGTGGCAGACTATTCCATGTAAAGTGGCTGTTCTCGGTTAAATTAACTTGCTCATCTTTAGAGGGGAATCATTCAACGGTAAGTCGAATTCACAATTCTGAATTTTTGTGTTCAGAATAATTTTTCATTTTGCACCGAGTTCAGGGTTGACATACTTGTATTCAAAAATGATTTTATATTCATTAATTATTTTTCATTGTATTAAATAAATTTATAATGTTTTCGCAAAAAATTTTGTAATAAAAAGTATTTTTAATTCCTATTTCCTTTAATTATTATTATTCTTTTTTAAAAGTTTCATTCTTCTAATGTCTATCATTTAAGTAAACACAAGTTCCTAATGGATAAAATTAATCAAATAATAAAATAACGAAGAAAGTACTTTTAGTATTATAAAAAGTATGGTGAAAAATTAGGTAAGTGTGATTAAATACCATACCATAATTAGGTAGGTATGATGAATAATTTGGTACGTTTTGATGCACATTTACGTAACTATAGGAAAATCGTAAAAGGGTTTCAGAAAATTAATTATTCTTCAAACCATAAAATTTAGAAATTGATATCAATCAAATTTTTTTTTTTCAAAAACAGGATTTACAGGAATAGTTCAAAGGAAGAAAAAGTACTTCCCTGAATAGTTGCAATTTTATACTTAACAACTTATTCCCTACGACCACAGATAATATATATATATATATATATATATATATATATATATATATATATATATATATATATATATATATATATATATATATATATATATATTAAATAAAAAAATAATAATAACAATAATAATAATAATAATAATAATAATAATAATAATAATAATAATAATAATAATAACATCTAATATCTAAAATGGTATTGATAATATGAATAAAAGCATCAGAAGGTCATACGATATATTCTATTTTTATGAATGAGGAGTTTGAAGGAGGCTCTCAATGGCACTATAGTTTTAGATCGTTTTTTAGAAGGGTCAACTTCGACAACAATAAGGATAATAGGAATAAGAAAAAGTATAATTGTACTAAGCGTATTATACGTCAAAGGATCTTTTCAGTATCGGATAAAAAGAGGATATATATATATATATATATATATATATATATATATATATATATATATATATATATATATATATATATATATATATATATATATATATATATATATATATATATATATATATATATATATATTATATATATATATATATATATATATATATATATATATATATATATATATATATATATTATATATATAATATATATAATATATATATATATTAATCTTTAATTTAATATATCAACAGGACATTTGAAATGAAAATTAAAACCCAGGAGATAGATGATAGAAACGTTTAGTATATTTAATTAATTTTTTGAAAAGCTTATATATATATATATATATATATATATATATATATATATATATATATATATATATATATATATATATATATATATATATATATATATATATATATATATATATATATATATATACTGAGATTGAGATATTATCAAACTTTTTTTACTTTAATTACCATGAACTTGATTAGTTTTGTTTTCCATTGTCAACAAAAGGGTTTAAAACTTCCAATTTTAATCCCCCCATTTACCCCTTGTATTCTTCTCCCCCTCCCTTCCCCCCCCTTCCGAAATTCTTTTTTACGCGGTTCTCTTTAAACTTTGTTTACAATCTAATTCCTTATTTTGAACATTGTTTCCCAAACTTTGAAGTTTGAAGTCCGCCATTAACGCGTCTTCCTTTCCATCAATTTTCTTCGTCTATTTAATTAAGAAGTCGATCAGAGGTTTGTCGAACAGAGGGCGCTGAACTAAGGGCGTCGAAGAGAGGGCGTCGATCAGAGGGATTTGGATCTGGATGCTTCCAAGTCTGTCAATGGATTGTCTATTAAAAGAACGCCCTTAATATCTTTACTCAATTACAAATCAATCCCTTCTACTATATATATATATATATATATATATATATATATATATATATATATATATATATATATATATATATATATATATATATATATATATATATATATATATATATATATATATATATATATATATATATATATATATATATATATATATATATATATATGCAAATACTAGCCCATTTTGGGGAAGTATTTTCTGAGGTGTTAGGTTGAAGTGGAATATTCCCAGTCTTGCAGATGAACCCAACATTCTAGTCTTTTCCTTAAGAAACGATCCTTATCCTTATCCTTATCTTTATCCTTATCTTTAACCTTATTTTTAACCTTATCCAATCTTTATCCTTATCCTTATACTCTTTTTGTTTCAGGGTTCTTATCTCTATATCTTGTGCTATCTCATCAAGTCTTCAGCAGAAAAGTTCACCACCTACGACTACGAAATCTTTTTTGGTAATTTCTGTGATGCAAAAGTTTCTGGACTTGTGGTCTTTCATTTCCATTGCACAACACTGTAAAAATTGTCCTAACGAATCGTTGGGACAAGTGGCAAAAAATGTCACAGTAAAATTTTCGATAGAGAAAAGACATGTTAAACATAAGAAAGTTGTTTCACCGATTTATTTATTTTTTAAAATAACTGAAAAAAATTTGTTGTAACATTTTTGCTACTTGTCACAAAGATTCGTTAGGACAATTTTTGCAGTGCAGAGAGTTAAAATGCCGTCTTATGAAGAAATTTTATTCCTTCAAAAATTTTTTACTTTTGTGACAAACTATTTTGCTCAAAATTTTTTCCATTGGAAGAAATTTCGCACTTCAATAAGTGAAATTTTCGTTAAAAGTTAAAAATGGTTTCCACAATTTATGATTTTATTTCATAATCTGAATGGTGAGTAGCGATCTGATATATATATATATATATATATATATATATATATATATATATATATATATATATATATATATATATATATATATATATATATATATATATATATATATATATATATATATATATATATATATATATATATATAAACAATGACTTTTTTTCATTAATTGTACGAAAACAATTTCTTCAGTCTTAAAGCGTGAGAAGAAGTTAATTTGAACATGTGACGATATATTTGTCGTTTTAATTAACTATGAAGATAATAAATTTCTACTTAAAAATCGGACGTGATTATTGGTGGAAAATGTGTTCTAACATTTCTTAACCAAAAAAAAAATGGACTTCATTCAAAGAATCAGATTTCTTCAACTTCACAGATGGCGTACGTTCCTGACGATATCCTGTATGTGGTTCTTAAAACTTGAGCCTCAGAGTTTGCATCCAGTCTTGTAAACTATTTCGACCTCGCCAATCAAGTACATTTTCTTATAAGAACATTTCTTTCCAGATGTAAAAATTCGTTAATTCGATCTGTAATGAAAAAGGGGAACTTCTCTCAACCCTCTAACTATAAAATTCTTAATTTTTTTTTATTTTTCTTCTTCCGATTGACATCCTTCACTCTGTAATCTTTTTACTGTTTTCTTTTATGGTCGTTCCCCAAAAACTATTATAGATGATCACATATCATATTTTAAATCTATTAATAATGGAATTTAACAGGATTCTGTTTAATTTCCAACTTTTTGTTCCTTTTTATTAAATTCACCAATCCATGATCCTTACATTACTCTTTTCATTTCGAAAGGTGTTCCAGCCAGTGGAAAATAACAGATGATTGAATGGGGACCTTGAAGCAATTGGACTCTTAATCTCGACCGTAATTCTAATTGGATAAGAGAAAACATTATTATTATTATTATTATTATTATTATTATTATTATTATTATTATTATTATTTTCTTTTTTATTTACAATATTCTTCATCTTTTTACTAGACATAAACCTCCACACAAGTATATAATCTAAGGAAACCTTTAACTTTTTCCTTTCTTAAATTTTCTTGGGATGTTTTTCTAACATTTTTCTTAAATGGATAACATTCTTTCACATCAACTTAATAGGTTCTAATAAGTTAGATGTTTTAAGGGGGAGCCTCTAAATTTCTTCGAATAACAATAGCCGCATGTTCTCTATTCGGATGCCGTTTGCACTGGTAAAGAGTATGCTTTACACGTCTGAGGTGGTTTCACTCATACAGCTCTCTTTGAAATGGTGGGGTCTATGTCTTTCCGTCTTAACAAATCTACGTTTTTATTAACTCTCTTGGAAATAAATTCAGAAGACAAATCAGAACACACACACACACACGCAAAAATATATATATATATATATATATATATATATATATATATATATATATATATATATATATATATATATATATATATATATATATATATATATATATATATATATATATATATATATATATATATAAATAACGATAGCTTTTAAGATATCTGGGACAACAATTACAGTAATTTTTTTTACTTTGAGTTTTCCTTTTATTTTATTTAAGGAATTATTTCAGTCTCAAAAGTCTCACACTTTCTTTTTACATCTTAAAAGGATGATTATATATATATATATATATATATATATATATATATATATATATATATATATATATATATATATATATATATATATATATATATATATATATATATATATATATATATATGCTCTTCTCGAGATTATATATATATATATATATATATATATATATATATATATATATATATATATATATATATATATATATATATATATATATATATATATATATATATATATATATATATATATATATATATATATATAAACTCTGGAGAAGAGCAGGCAGACGATTTGTATAACAATTAACATTTGGATTTAAAGATTTAAAGACGAATTCTCGAAAGCACTCAAAGATATTGTGAATTTACACTTGAATTCAACTGGAAAAAAAGCAGAAAGGAAGCATAACGATATATATATATATATATATATATATATATATATATATATATATATATATATATATATATATATATATATATATATATATATATATATATATATTATATATATATATATATATATATATATATATATATGGGGAAGACGTTGCGCCGTCCGAAGCGATGCAAGTACGCCATTTGGGCATAAGATGAGTTAAGCTATTCCGTTTCTCTCCGTGCCCTATGGTTCGTTCCTTATCGCGTTTCAACTTTTTTGAGGGTCTTTAATGTCCCTTTGTTTCATATTGGAGTGCCTATGCTTCTATTATCTCTGCACACCATTTCTTCACATTTCCCCACAAATTTAGTAGCGTTTTGTCATGCATTGAGTTTTTTTAAAAAGACAATAGCGAAACATAAAGCTGTCTCAGAAATGCTTGGTGAGTCAGCATTCAAAGAATGACCCTCATCCACCCCTCACTCCATCATCACCTGGGAATTGGTGGATTCCGATGTTGGGAATGGTGCCGCCAAGAACTCGCTTCCGGCTTGCTCCGGTGCACAGTCTTATTTTTTCATTAATTTCTGCAACATTATTCGCAGTCTTTTTTTCTAATTTCCACTTTGTCGAACACCACTTCTCTTCTTCTAAGCCCCATCTTTTGTTCTTAACCGAAACTCAGGTACTTGGATGCACTGACAACAAACCTTGGATTTTGCACATATGTGCGCAACGATGTTGTTTACTTTCGTGTCTCTAATTTGGAGTCTTGTCTTTTGAATTATCAACTTTATGACTTAAGCTCTCTTGTAATTCTAATACTAAATTTATTTGTTCTGTCTATTTATCTCCTAATTCTACTGACTATAAAAAAAATATTTCAACTATTTAAACTCCAAAATAAACACATTATTTCTTCTCTCCTTTCTCTGAAATCATCATTTTATGTGATTTAAATATTCCTCACCGCCAATGGCTTTCATCGAGTCCTCATGATCCAGTTGGTGAACTTGCTTACCACTTTTCTGTCCAGAACAACCTTGAGCAGTTGGTTCAACTCCCTACCTGTATCCCTGACCGTCTTGATGTCTTGATGATGAACCAAACATACTTGATCTTTTCCTTACTTCTTACCCTTCTCCTTATACTGTTAAACTCTTTCCTCCTCTGGGTTCATCCGATCACCTTCTTATCCCCGTATCTTGTTCTGTCTCTTCAAGTCTTCTGCAAGAAAGACCCCCGCCTTCGGCAAAGAGACGTTACTGGCACTTCGGTACTGCTACTGGTCTGACTTGGGGTTGTACTTTCTGATTTCTCATGGAATGATTACTGTTTTCGTTCGAGGGATCCCTCGGAGCGCATAACCGAAGTGATTCTCCCTTGCAAGGAGGCTTACATTCAATATTCTTTCCCTTCTACTAAACATAACAAACCTTGGTTTAACTCTACTTGTTCTCGTGCTTTCGGCTGCTGCTTTCAGGAATTACTATCGTCTTCAAACCACAGACACTCATTAAACTTATATTTCATCCCGAAATCGTGCAAAATCTATTCTTCATGACACCAAAACCCCTTTTTTCCGTCGTAAATGCAATAACCTTTCTGGTTTCACTTCCTCTCTCTCTTTCTGGCAGTTTGCAAAAAATGTCAACGCTAACTTTGCTTCTTCCTCTTTCCTTCCTCTAGTATCTTCTGATAGCACAAATGCTGTTTTACCTTCTATTAAAGCTGAACTCTTAGCTAAAACTTTTGCCTCTAGCTCTACTATAGACGATTTCAGAGCTATTACTTCTCTTTTAATCCCCTCCAATTTATTTATGACTTATTTTATAATTTCTTCCAAAGATGTCATTTCTGCTCTCTCTGAGCTAAACACTAAGAAGGCCTATGTCGTGACGGTATTCCTCTTGCGGTTCTCAAAACTTGTGTTTTTGATCTTTCATCCTACCTTGGTAAACAATTTCGTTTCTGTCTCTCCACTTCGACCTTCCCTCTTTGCTGAAAACGTGCGCTCATTCTACCTGTAACGAAGAAGGTGGACCCCTCTCAACCCACAAACTATCGTCCAATTTTTTTAACTTTCGTTCTTTCCAAATTTTTTGAATCTATCCTTAACAGGAATATTTGGAAACACCTCAATTCTTTTAACCTTTTCTCTGATCGCCAGTATGCCTTTCCCAAATAACGCTCTACTTGTAATCTTCTTTACCTTCTTTCTGACTCTTGGTTCTCCGCTCTACGGTGAATCTTTCGCTGTGGCGCTAGACATATAAAAGGCCTCGATAGAGTCTGGAACAAAGCTTTGATTTCCAACTTTTCCTCTTTTGGAATCTATCTTTCTCTCTGATTTCCTTTCTGGTCGTTCTAAGGCAGCTGCTCTAGATGGCCACAGTTCTTCATTTAATCTATAAATAGTGCTGTTCCTCAGGGATCTGTGGTATCCTCAACTATTTTTTAACTTTTCATTAATGATCTTCTCTCTATTACTTCATCAGCTATCCAAATCTATGCTGATGACTCCACCCTTAATAACACCTTTCACTTTGAAAGACGCACCTCAGAACAGCAGTTAATTGTCGCAAGAAGTATTCGAAGTATTCGTATTTCAAATTGGAGCCCAGAAAACATGGTCGTTTTCAATGCTTCAAAAATTCAATTCCTCCAACTTTCTACTGGGCACAACCTTCTACACAACTATGACATTTTCTTCGAAAACACACAACTCAAACCTTCAATGTCCTCAATATTATCGGTGTTTCTTTTGATCGTGATCTTTCTTAGAAGGATCAATTACTTCTCTTTCTAAACAATCTTCTAAAAGGTTGGGTGTTCAGAGACGCCTTCGTGATTTATCTTCACTCTACCCCAGTCGCATTTTTTTGTAGGGAGTTGTTGCTCGCCCATGTATGGAGTATGTCTCACACATCTGGGGTGGTTCCACACATGTAACAGCTCTTTTCGAAAAGATGGAGTCTATGGTTTTTCGTCTTATAAATTCATTGCTCTTACTAACTCTCTCCAATTTCTTTCTGCTCGTCGAATAGTTGCGTCACTCTCTCTATGCTATCGCTATTACAACAGACACTGCTCTTCTGAACTTTCACGTCGCATACCTCCTCCATTGAGAAGGGCTCGTGAGAAACGACTTTTTACGCCGTCTCATCCATTCTCTATCCAACTCTCTGACCCCAGACTTAATCGCTATGCTCAATCTTACATGTATTCTACTGGTGAAGTCTGGAACACACTCTCTTTATCTGTTTTCAAAACTTCCTTTGACTTGAACACTTTTAAACACCGTGTATCGGTAAATTTCGGCCATTATCGACCAGATTTCCTCTTGTGGAAATTGGGAGGTCTCTAGCCTTTGCCCACCAAATGGATATATATATAATATATATATATATATATATATATATATATATATATATATATATATATATATATATATATATATATATATATATATATATATATATATATATATATATATAATATATATATATGTGTGTGTGTGTGTGAATCATAAATAAAAAGAAACGAGTTAATTGATTAGGTATAAAAAGAGTAAAAATCACCTTTATTAAGCTGTGTTGACCTAAAATTCTAAAACCAATTTTTTCATCCTCCCAAGCACCTCCCCCCCCCCCCCACCACTACCATAATAATTCTCAAGAGAGAGTAGTTAATGTTTGTATCATTACTTGGTTTAGAGAGAGAGAGAGAGAGAGAGAGAGAGAGAGAGAGAGAGAGAGAGAGAGAGAGAGAGAGAGAGAGAGAGAGAGAGAGAGAGAGAGAGAGAGAGAGAAGAGAGAGAGAGAGTGAGAGAGAGTGAGAAAGAGAGTGAAAGCGAGAAAGAGAGAGAGAGAGTGAGTGAGAGAGAGAGAGTGAGTGAGAGAGAGAGAGTGAGAAAGAGAGTGAGTGTGAGAAAGAGAGAGAGAGAGTGAGAAAGAGTGAGTGAGAGAGTGAGTGAGAGAGAGAGAGTGAGTGAGTGAGTGAGTGAGTGAGAGAGAGAGAGAGCAATGAAATTTACAAAAGGAAAACGCAATAAAAACTATAAAAAAAAAATCTTATATACTCCAAAACTTTTTAAGATTATTTTAGAAAATAATAATAATAATAATAATTAATTATTCCAACCATATTTCGTTGACGATTCAATTTGTATCCTGTTTTAGATACAAAAATAAGCCGCATTTATTATGTATTTTATGCCAAGAGTATTAATACCAAATTAATACAATTTGGTTGTATTCAAAATGTATTAATATAAACAACGTATATATTGAATATATTAATTGAATAATGTATTGAATTGAATAATTTATTCAAATACGATTTGGGTTTATAAAGTAAATTATATATATATATATATATATATATATATATATATATATATATATATATATATATATATATATATATATATATATATATATATATATATATATATATATATATATATATATATAAACTCATCATTGGCTGACACACAACTATAGGGTTATGCATTGTTGTAGTTTCCAAATGCAGAAGTAATTGTAATCTATTAGGATTACTATTGAGTTGTTCTTTGTTGTTCAAATGAGGGCAACCCTTAATGAAATATCTCAGGAACAACATTTTCCAAAGTGACCCTGTCTTGTTTTAATCTTTTCCCTTCAATCATAATAATACCTTTTACTATTATTATGTTCTCTATATTATCAAGCTCTCTTTTCTCGGGTTTGCCTTTTCACTTATTGCCCATCACTTCGGACCTCAAAACTTTCTCAGCCACTCTCTTTTCTTTCATTCTAAACAAGTGTTCTCACCTTCTCAGTACTCCTTCATTTGCTCTATCCATCATGCAGTTATTCCTAAGGGCGGTACAAACCTCTTGTTCTTACATTTTTAATACTCTATTCTCTATTCGGAAGTATATTTTTCACTAGATTTTCGAGTTTCATGTACTTGTCTCACATCAATATATAACAATTGGAATAAAATTAGTAACACAAAAAAAAAATCTTTACGTAAGTACCTAAAGACGATGATTTCCGCCGGACTTACAACCTCCACCTTTAAGTATTCAAATTCACATTGTTTTTCTTCTTTCAGCTTTTCGCAAATTTTCATAACTTTACTTTTAGTAATATTAATTTTACTTCCTTTTCCTTGGTACACTCGTTCAACTCAGGCACAAAATCACGTAGATTTCTTTCGAATCTCTCACCAACACAGAATAGTCAGCAAAGAGTAGTGCCATAATCTCCCAATTACCCTCATGAAGACACCCATCAGCTCCTTTCCTACTTCTATCCACACTTCTAACTAAATTATCTATAAAGATTAAATAACCATAAAACCATAATACAACTAAATCTCAGACCTATTTCTCCTTTAAAATATCCTCCTTATCTATTTTAAATCTTAACGTATGCTCTAATGTTTCTATAAAATGATTTAATCCTACTTAACAATATTTCATCAAATCCATAACCTTCCATAACTTACCTTCAGCATCTCTCTATGAACTCTGTAAACTCTATGAACTCTGTCATATACCTTTTCAAAATCAAGGAATCATGGAACGTCTTTTTTTTTTTGTTTCTGAATATTTCTCTGACGGTATTCTTGATGTAAACATCAGATTCACACGTCCTCGCCTTCCCCCAAAACCACATTCTTTCTCCCCAATCTGTTTATACGTAATACTCATCACTTTTTCTATTAACATTCGTCTATTTACTCTACCAAATACACTCAGTAAACTTACTCTTCTGCAATCTGAGCAAGCTTTCTCACATATATATATATATATATATATATATATATATATATATATATATATATATATATATATATATATATATATATATATATATATATATATATATATATATATATTGTTGTTATTTCATGTATTATATAATAAAAAATTATTTCATGTTTGTTTCAAAAACTTTTACTGATCAAATTAAAACAAAACCCAAAATTATCGGCAATTAACTTTAGTCTATATATATATATATATATATATATATATATATATATATATATATATATATATATATATATATATATATATATATATATATATATATATATATATATATATACGATGGGACTTATTTTGTTCAAATAAAAATATTTTTCTTTCTCTTCATTTTACTCCCTATATAAGTATTTATTTTCCTTTTCTCTCCCTTTACTTTTAATCTTTCATAATAATAATAATAATAATAATAATAATAATAATAATAATAATAATAATAATAATAATGTTAATAAATAATAATTATAATTACAATAGTAATGATAAAAATAATAATAATAATCATAACTATAATAATAATAATAATAAATCATAAATAATCCTCATAGTAATAGTAATAATAATAATAATAATAATAATAATAATAATAATAATAATAACAATTATTATTATTATTATTATTATATTAATAATAATAATAATAATAATAATAATAATAATAATAATAATAAAAAAATAATTTCAACAGTTAATATATCATTAATCATATACTTCCTATCAACGGAAAAACACACAAATGTACATAAGCAGACTTCCCGGAGTCAATTTGGCACAAAACTCGTGAACGAACACATCAAAATTTAATTAAAATAAAACACTGGTAATTGTTTACTTTCCTTACATGAAGAAAGGAGAGGTAAATCTCTCATAATGGCGAGGAAAACACACTTACCTTCCAATTAACTCTTATAAAAAATAGGTCACCTAATTTGCTGATCATCAAATTTTCGTGGAGGCTTTAAAAATTTGAACTTTTATGATGTAGATTCGCATTTATCTTTATCATTTTTGTTGATAAATAGATTGTTTATATACAGAATATATTAGGCCTGCTGACAGGAATACTAATAGACTTAATGGATGAACAGTGACCGCCTATAACAGCATTTTTTAATAATTCTTATAAAAATAGTTTTACTGGTTTTGCAGATGATAAAATTTCATAGAAACTTAAAATGTTTTTGAACTTCATGAAAGAAATCCCCTTTTATCATTAATTTGCTGATAGATTATTTACTGTGGCAAATGTTATTTCTCAGTCAATTTCACAAACAAATATTTGTCTTCCTATTATGTATAAATTAGCATGAGCTCATAGGATGAAAGTGTCTCCCCAGAAGCCCATTTCAGTTTTATTGATAAATGAAATTATAAAATCATTTCGTAAGTATGTATTTAAACTGAATAAAGATTGATTACTTGATTGACAGATTGATTAATAGACTCAGTCCATTTAGAGAATATATTATTGACAGAGAGAGATTTTAATATATTTGAATGTTTGAAGATAAACAATGGGGACAAAACAGCTTTTATAATTCTTATAAAAATAGTTATCCTGTTTTGAGGAAGTTCAAATTTCGAAGAGCCTTAAACAATTCACTATTATCATTATCATATTTGCTGAAACGTTCATATTTTTAAAATTATTCAGTTTGTAAACAATGTATTACCGACAGAGGTACTGATAGATTTCAAGGATGGGCAGTGGCCGTTTATAGCAACTGCAGTACAATAACAGGAAAAGGAAAAAGAGAGGAAAGGCTAAGCAAAATTGGTTCAAACGGTTGGGTGATTGACTCACGTGCTTGAGGGCGCCGGTTCGATCCCTCTTGGGATCCTAGGTATTTTCTACCTAGAAAAAGTTTCTCTCATCGAATAGGGCAATGCCAGTGGGATGTGAACTTTTAAATTAAATTAAATTAAATTAAATTAAAAAAAAACAAAACAGGGATTCTGTTCTGGTTGCGGGAATTTATTTCATTCGAACATTTATACCTTTTATATCAGGGTTTTATCCGTCCATGTATGGAGTACTGTTCTCATATTTAGAAGGGCTTTTGTTCCAACCTTCTTTTGAATATGGTTGAGTCTAAAGCTAAAAGAATAAATAAACCATCCCATACTTTCAAATTTCCTTGACACTTTTTTCTTTGAGACGTGACGTTAGCTCACTGTCTTTTCTATAGTATTACAGGTGTTACAGGGATCTATAGTACTACAGGTGTTACAGGGATCTATGGATCTATAGTACTATAAGTGTTACAGGGATCTATAGTACTACAGGTGTTACAGGGTTATGACTTCTCGCATTCCGAAACCTTTGAGTTGTCAGTTGCTGACCTCTAGTACAAAGGGTGATTTAATTGCGTTTGAATTTTTCATGAAAATTGCGGACTTCAGGATTGCTCAGTGCTGCCTCCTTCTTTCCAGTCACCTCTGTTCTGTGGAACTCTCTCCCTACATATTTCTTTTTCCTGCTGTATTTAATCTTCGTTTACTTAAAGCCTCTGCCTTAGCTCACCTATGAGATTTGCATTATACTTGGGAATTATAATTAATTATAACTATTATTAATTTTTCTCTCGATCTAGAAACTTCCTAAAACGTTACCACCTCGAAATGTGCAATATATATATATATATATATTATATATATATATATATATATATATATATATATATATAATATATATATAATATATATATATATATATATATATATGTGTGTATGTGTGTGTGTGTGTGTGTGTGTGTGTGGGAGTGTGTATGCATGTATGTGTGTGTATGTGTGTGTGCTTGCGGCTGGGATTTTTATTAAAAAAAAATTTTTTGAAAAAATTTACATTTTCCTATTTACATTTTGAGACTCGTCAGCAAACGTTCAGAAGTTTATCGAAATAAAACTTTTTTTCGTTTCCCAACCTAACTAAAAGTTTCAAATTTTTAGATATTGCCCAACATCATCCTCAACAACAACAATAACAACAACAACAACAACAACAACAACAACAACAACAACAAAGTAGATTCTACTTAATCAAAAAAGTTTTAAACGATAGGGAGGTCAAATATTATTATTAAAAAAAAAAATTTGTAAACAATTCATAATTCTTTCAACTTTTTTTTTTGTTGATTTTTTGGATGAGAACGTCTAGCGAGACAAAATGGTGTTCAAAACTTTTCAGAAAACCTCATTAAGAAGATAACTCATAAATCGTTTACTTGAGGAACATTAATAATACTCACAGATAACAAAGTACCTGCAAATAAACCGTTATAACACTGCAAATATTGTCCTAACGAATCGTTGGGACAAGTAGCAAAAATGTCACAGTAAAATTTTCAATTGAGAAAAGACATGTTAAACATAAGAAAGTCTCTTCACCGATTTATTTTCTAATAAGAAAATAACTGGAAAAATTTGTTGTTATATTTTTTCCACTTGTCCCAACGATTCGTTAGGACAATTTTTGCAATGAAAGGAAGAAGACCAAGATTAAAATTAGACCAATCATGCTTTAGAAAAATCAGACTGCCAATATCCGTGGGATATGAACTTTTAAATTTAAAAAATAAAATAAAATAAAATGCCAGGGATTCTGTTCAGGTTGCGGGAATTTATTTCATTCGAACAGTTATATCATTATGCTTTATTGTCGAAGGCGGATATACTAAAGATGTTGGTCTCTTATTTAAGGATGTTCAAATCTTATTTACGAATGAGGAAGAATTATTTATGGCTGAGTTTGTCTTATATAAGGATAATTTAGGTTAGGTTTCATTAGGTTATGCTAGGTGTGTTAGGTTAGGTTTCATTAGGTTATGCTAGGTTTATGTTAGGTTAGGTTTCATTAGGTTATGCTAGGTTTATGTTAGATTTGGTTTCATTAAGTTATGCTAGGCTTAAATTAGGTTAGGTTTCTTTAGGTTATGCTAGGTATATGTTAGGTTAGGTTTCATTAGGTTATGCTAGGTTTATGTTAGGTTAGGTTTCATTAGGTTATGCTAGATTTATGTTAGGTTAGGTTTCATTAGGTTATGCTAGGTTTATGTTAGGTTAGGTTTCATTAGGTTATGCTAGGTTATGGCTATTTTTGTTTAGCTTATTAAGAATGTTGAAGTCTAATATATAAATGTAAGTCTGTTTTAATTCGTGGAAATTAAATATATAATACACGGACACAGGTGTGTGTGTATCTGTGGACGCGTGTGTTTTTGTGCGTGTGTGGACATAAACACTTGGCAACTCTTCCGGACAAGCTCTAAGCTTTTGAGTTTGAAAGAAATCTCTGTGAAACAGAGCGCATATAAATAGTTTCGACAATTAAATGTGACTCTCTTGTTCGGCTTGGAGGAATTATCTCAGAATGTTCGACTCTCAAATTGTTCTATTTAAAGCGATCAATAATAAATAAAGTTGAACAACAAAAACGTTCTGTAAAGGAATGTTCAACTATTCAGGTTTCCTTTGACTGTAGTTGTTA
>SEYY01024018.1:225000-240000 GCA_009176605.1 Armadillidium nasatum | reverse complement strand
TTAATTAATTTAATGAAAATAACTTACCTGTTATAAAGTTACTAATTAGACAATATATATAATATATATATATATATATATATATATATATATATATATATATATATATATATATATATATATATATATATATATATATATATATATAATAAAGCTGAAAAAAAAATTAAATTATAAAAAAAAAAAAAAAAACTTAACTTAATCCAACCTTTTTTTATTTATTTTTTTTTTTTTTGTAATTTAAATTTTTGTGTTTCTCTAGCGTTTTGTTTGCATGTTCTCTTTACACCACGCAACATGTTGATTTGCAATGCTTAACTCGTATCAGTCATTTTGAGTGTTTGTTGTGTCTAACTGGTAGGTCCTATTGGTGTCTGTTGTGTTTAACTAGTATGTTATAATATAGGTTTGTTATATTTAACACAAACGTTGTGTTGCGCTTTTTTTTGTATTTACTTCATAGACTAACTATATTGTGTTTACTGATTTTAATTCATAGGTTATGATGTGTATTAACTGTGCTGAACTAGTAGGGTTTCGTTAGTGCTCTCTCTCTCTCTCTCTCTCTCTCTCTCTCTCTCTCTCTCTCTCTCTCTCAACAAATTAGACTTGTTGTATGTTCGTTGTTGTTGTTTACCTCATCCCAAAACAGGAGAAGATCGCAAGACATGTTTTGTAATTCTAGCGAGTATTGTGTTTATCATTAATATTATTTTAATGCAAAGATTGTTTTTCAATGTATTTCTAAAGGAAAAATTTCTTCCAACAAATTAAACAAAAGGAGCTTATAAATTATTCCAGCAACAGTACTCACGATGGCAAGAATTATTATTTTTATTACTCTTATTATTATTATTATTATTATTATTATTATTATTATTATTATTTTTAAAAAAAAAAAAAAATTTTTTTTTTATAATATATATATATATATATATATATATATATATATATATATATATATATATATATATATATATATATATATATATATATATATATATATATATATATATATATATATATATAATCTGACTGTCGTCGAGAGTGGATTGGCTTGGAAGCAGATGGGAAGAAGATAAGTTAGGAACATCATAAGGAAGAAAGAAAGCAGGAGAAGAGAGGAGAAGAGAAGAGAAGAAAAGGGAGCGCTACTGGGTCTAAAGCTTCGAGATCATCTTCCTAAAATTGCATAGTTTGGTTATCTTATGCTTGAAGAATAAAATCGAAAAAGTTAATAAAAGGAAAAATTCGATCTTTCGGTTATAATTTTTCAGTATTTTTTGAAAGTAAATTTAAAGAAATGTAATAAAATTATTTTTTTTATAATATGTGGGGAAGCAACACATCTTTCGATAGAACATACTTTCGGAAGTTAATGGAAAATTAAATATTAAAATAAAAAAATTATTTAAGATATAAGTAACTTTTGGTCGATTAAGGATGGTGGTTATTTCGACGCAGTCAGGACAAATGAAGAATAGTTCTTCGTATGGTTATAGAGGCTGGGAACCTTTTATAACCAGTTTTTCTTTCTTCTCAAGTATGAATAATTTCTGCAGCCGACACCACCCTGCACACACATATATATATATATATATAATTATTATATATATATATATATATATATATATATATAAATATATATATATATATATATATATATATATATATATATATAAGATGTCTTCAGCAGAACGTTTTATTTCTTCATCCTTTTTTGAAATAAAGGATTAAAATATTTGTCCCAAAAACCTTTAAAAAAAATAAATAAATAAATGATAAAAAAAAGAAGAAAAAGGAAAAGAAAAAGAAGAAAAATCCAAAAACTTGTAAAAACTTTTCAAAAAATCTCGTTCGTATATCAACTGTTTTTTGGCCTGATTTATATGGCAAAAAAAAAAAAAAAAAAAAAAAAAGTTAGAAATAAGAATACAAAAATAGAAATATTAAAAACTTTAGTTTGCTGACTTCTAAAAGCACTGATTTGCAGCTGAGCAAACATGCACATCCACACACACACACACACATATATATACGTATATATATATATATATATATATATATATATATATATATATATATATATATATATATATATATATATATATATATATATATATATATATATATATATATATATATAACGCAAAATAGTTTTCGCTTACCAAATCACAAAAATAATTGGACTAAATATTATTACTCTGATAAGAAAATTATAAAATTATAAAATTAAATACTGAATTTCACTGGATATTATTTAAAGCTAAATAAAAACTTTAAATTACAAAAATCGTGCTTTATTTTCCGTCCATCTGAAGAACAGAAGTGCAGAAATGTAAAGCTTTCAGAAATGTATCCTTTTTAATAATTATCTAGCAGAAAGAATAACCTTTTTCTACATAGAATATGACCTTGACCCAAAACCCTGACCCAAATTTTGACCCTATAATTAATTAATTAATTAATATTAGTATTAATAATATCGAAAAACAGATAAACTGGTTTACTAATTGGAACCAACCACAGTATTCTTTATGAGGTACTTACATATATGACTACAGAAAAATATATTTATTATTTTTATTCTAATTTACTATATTTTTAAAACACTTTATATGAACAATTGAACATACATCTCTTTCCAATTATTATTAGCCCCTAAACCAATTTATAAATATATATATATATATATATATATATATATATATATATATATATTATATATATATATATATATATATATATAATATATATAATATATAAGGTAATGTTTACTGAAGAAAAGTCTGTGTTTGAACAAAGACAATGTTTACATATTTGCAATGGGATCAATGCATTTTTTAAACACAGATCTCATTTTTTCACTTTCTCCTTTATTAGAATGGTCAGAATAAACAATACTTTATTCGCTTTTCCTTTTTTTTAAGGCCCGCACTCCCCCCAACTTCAGGCATCCCCTTTCTGTTATTTTTTTTTTTTTTTTTTTTTAGGATAGTCTCCAAATTTTTTTTTTTAGGAGGATCGTTTTCAAATGTTTTATTTTTTATTTTTTTTTTATTTAAGGTTTATAAATATCTTTTTCTTTTATTTACTTAGATCTAGTTTGAATTCTGGTAAATGAATCTGATATATATATATATATATATATATATATATATATATAATATATATATATATATATATATTATATATATATATATATATATATATATTTAATATATATAATATATATAGTGCTCGAAAATAAATAAAAAAAAAGTACTAAGATTGAAATGAAATAGTGTAATATAACTGCGAATAGAAAATAGTTACCTTTAAATTTTCAAAAGAAAATTTATATTTAACTGTATATCTATTTTAATGTTTATTTTCTTGTAATATCAATGTTCATTAAAGTTTGTCCTAAAATGTTTTTTTAAGGTTGCTAAGGTGACCTCTAAACTGCTGGGAGTTCTTTTCAGATTGAAGGAATTTTTTTCTTCTAAACAGTTACTTCAATTATAAAAGGGTCTTATAATTCCTTGTATGGAGTACTATTCTCACATTTGGGGTGGTTCCGGTTCCACCCTTCTTTTAGATAAAGTTGAGTCTAAGTCTGAAAGACTAATAAACAGCTCCCTCGACTCTCTTTCTATGCGACGTGACGTTGGCGCAATTTCGTTTTTTTCTAGGTACCAGAACGGCATGTGCTCGAGGAAGTTGACCTCTAGCATTCCACCACCATTGTGTCGCCCTCGCAGCACAAGAGGTGCCTTGCTTGCACATGAATTTTGTGTGAGCATGGCAAACTCTAGGTTTGAATGTTGTGATGTCAACTTCAATCAACAAAATGGCTTATAGCTGAAATAGTTGTGATTTGTGATTTCTGTCGTCAATGAAGCCAGACAGGAGTCAGAATCCTCTCAACAACAACTACAAACAACATTGTATAGTGGGAACTACGATCTAGAGCCACATCCACATCATCCCCAATATATATATATATATATATATATATATATATATATATATATATATATATATATATATATATTTATATATATATATATATATATATATATATATTAAAGAATGCTTTCGATATTTGATTTGGGAATACTCAATGACAGAATGATTCATACGTTACAAAAGATGTCATTTTATAATAATGTAAAAATAGAGATTTCTGAAGTAAAAACATGTTTGCATAAAAAAAGGCTTATAAACTTACACAAAACACGCACACACACACACACACACACTATATATATATATATATATATATATTATATAATATATATATATATATATATATATATATATATATATATATATATATATATATATATATATATATATATATATATATATATATATAATGTATTAATAAACTAGATTTTAAGAATATTTTAATATATTTATTTTAAAATATACTTTCCTGATTTTACATACGTTAAAAAAAAAAAAATTATTCAGAATTAAAAAAATATAATAATAACACTAATTAAAATAATTCTAATAATAATAGTAAGGTCTTATCAATATATTATTATTATTAGTTATTATTATTATTAGCTTTGCTATTATTTTTTATAAATAATAATAATAATAATAGTAATAACATTATTATAACTGCATTATTATGCTTATTTTTACTTATATCATCATTATAGTTATCACTCTAATTTCTTATTATTATTATTATTATTATTATTATTATTATTAGTAGTAGTAGTAGTAGTAGTAGTAGTAATGGTAGTAGTATTTCCCTGCAAGGGATTGTTACTCAATTACAAGAAAAAAACAATTCAAAATTTATTATAAAAAAATTAATTGAAAAGAAAATTAAAAGAAAAAGGAACAAAGATTTCTTCTCTTTATTTAAAGGTTTATTTTTGTACAATTTTGATTTCTTAACAATTTTTAGTAAATTTATTAAAATTAAAAAAATAATGTATAATAATAATAATAATAATAATAATAATAATAATAATAATAATAATAATAAATAAGAAGAAGAAGAAGAAGAAAAAAGAAGAAGAAAGAAGAAGAAGAAGAAGAAGAAGAAGAAGAAGAAGAAGAAGAAGAAGAAAAGAAGAAGAAAAGAAGAAAAAAGAAGAAGAGAAGAAGAAGAAGAAGAAGAAGAAGAAGAAGAAGAATAGAAGATGAAAAACAAAAGAAGAAGAAGAAAAAGAAAAGAAAAAATGAAGAAAAAGAAGAAAAGAAAAAGAAGAAGAAGATTCAACATTATATCATTTAAACTAAATATTTTTTGAAATACATCTAACAAAAATATTTTAATATTAAATTTATTTTTGTGCAATTCAGCATATTTTCTTTTTCAAATTTTGTACTCTGAAGACAGCTTAAGATGGAGGATGATATACTTTAAGAAAGAAATTTATTTTATATTTTTCTATCTTAGTAATTCTCTAGGATTATACTTTAAATTTTTAAGAACAAAGAAATTTGTTTTTAGATCTTTAGGTGTGAAATGCCTATGATTTGTTGAAGCTAAAGCTGATAATGATTACTTACATAATAATAATAATAATAATAATAATAATAATAATAATATTGAATAATATTGAATAATAATACTAATATCAATAATAATAATTATAATAACCATAATAAAGATAATAAATAATAATAATAATATTAATAATAATAAAAATGAATAAATAAATATATAAATAAAAAAACAACTCTTGTTTGAAATTTTGATATAAAATATTACTGAAGCAATTAAATATTAATATATATATATATATATATATATATATATATATATATATATATATATATATATATATATATATATATATATATATATATATATATATATAATTGCTAAAAGAACGAAGACAAATTTAAACATTTATTACAGAATAGCTTCGGGTGATTTAAAGCTTCTACCCATTATGAAGACTTTGAATAAATGAAGAATATTATACAAAAATTACGAAATATATAAAATCAAAGAAAAAAATGTTAAATAAATATTGTATCAATAAATAAATAAATAAATAAATAAATAAAAATCTTTATATTGAGAAAAAAAATTAATAAATAAATAATAAAAAGACGACCAAAGTACAAAATTCTATTTTAAAATCAAAATATTTTCTGAATGCAAATTTTTATTTAAATTTGGAGTGTATTGCCAAATAGATAAGGATTCTAAAGAATGGAGGTCAGGTTCACGTTCAGAGTCCAAAATGATAAAATATGAATCCTGTTTAGATGATCCTTTTGAAGAGATTGAGAATTAATTGCCGAATATGAGGGATGATTCAAATGTTAGAAAGTTAAGTGAAAAGTTAAGATTGAAAAAGGGGTAATGTAATCTTTCCAAGAAAGATCACGAGAAAAAGAAATACCGAGAATATTGAGAGATGAAGGTTTTAATTGTGTGTTTTCAAAGAAGATATCATAGATGTGTGGAAGGTTGTGTTGAATAGAGAAATGAAGGAATTGAGTTTTTAAAGCATTGAAAACGACCATGTTTTTCCTTCCATAATATTGAGAGATGAAGGTTTGAGTTGTCTGTGTTTTCAAAGAAGATATTATAGTTGTGTGGAAGGTTGTGTTGAGTAGAGAAATGGAGGAATTGAGTTTTTAAAGCATTGAAAACGACCATGTTTTTTCTTCCCTAATTTGAGATACGAGATTGATCAGAGGTCAGCTACTCCAAGCCTACCATCCTTGTGTCTATTAAATGGACTATAATAAGCGAATGATACTACGCACATTAGATGTAAATGAGCATGAGATTTTATTTATAAGTTCAATTTCGATAATAAATCAAACATACTAAAATACAATGATTGAGTAATCATTGCAAATAATACTGAAACTCTATAAAAAAAAAAAAAAAATAAAAAAAAAAAAATCAGAATAAGTTTCATTATTAAAATTAGTACATATATCTATATCTAAGTATGAAACTACATAACCGTGGAATTAAATTTTAAAATTTCCAATCTGCTATTGGGGGATTCAAACCTTGACCTCTTGGATGATAAGACAGAGCGTCGTGGTGTGGTGGTAACACTCTGTCTTATCATCCAAGAGGTCAGGGTTTGAATCCCCAATAGTAGATTACAAATTTTACTTATCTATATCATAGTCATATTTAGGAATGTTTCAAATCATGTTCTGATGAAAGTATGTTTCAAAATATTATCGAAAAGAAACATTTTTCAGTGAACTTTAAATGAAATTTGACCATTTACAACCTAGTTATTTTCCCAGTAATAACCTTCATGATATCAAGGGTACAAATTCAAGTTTTTCATCTTATCTTAAAATGATGGAAACGGTGAAAGACAAAGTTGTTTAACAGTTTTCAAAGTGTACTAAAGAATTTACAGAAAGATCCTTGGGAAACAGGTTGAGAATCAACATTCAAGATCTAGGAAGAAAAATATACATCAATTCTATTATAACTGGTACGCTAAAGTTTTTTATTTACACCAAGCAATGAAGAAAGGCAAGAGACTGAAAA
The DNA here is from genome assembly GCA_009176605.1 of Armadillidium nasatum. Classification (NCBI taxonomy): domain Eukaryota; kingdom Metazoa; phylum Arthropoda; class Malacostraca; order Isopoda; family Armadillidiidae; genus Armadillidium; species Armadillidium nasatum. The sequence goes on along the minus strand of SEYY01024018.1, from coordinate 232,508 downwards.
CAAAAATAAAAATGATAAAATAGATTTTTTAATGCACACAGGGCACTCAGTAAAAATAATTACCTCGAATTACTAAAGATAAATAAAGAAAAATATCCAAAATTAGGTCAACTTGCTAAGCATTGTCTAGATTGTTCTCCCAGCAGTTTCCTACGCGTGTTTTTTTTTAAGTGGTGTAAGTATAGAAAATCATGATAAGAGCCAAAGTTAAAATGGTGAATATGCAGAAAGTTTTTTTTCCAATATTAAAAAAGATATTTTAATTTCAAATTATTACAAAACGAAGAACTTGATTGGTGAAATGCATGGTAAGTTGAATCCTCATTGGTGAGATGCATAGTAATTTGATCTCATTGGTGAGATGCATGGTAAGTTGAATTTTAATTGGCAAAATGCACGGTAAGTTGAATCCTAATTGGTGAGATGCACGGTAAGTTGAATTTTAATTGGCAAAATGCACGGTAAGTTGAATCCTAATTGGTGAGATGCATGGTAAGTTGAATCGTCATTGGTGAGATGCACAAAGTTGAATCCTAATTGGTGAGATGCATGATAAGTTGAATCCTAATTGGTGAGATGCACAAAGTTGAATCCTAATTGGTGAGATGCATGATAAGTTAAATCGTCATTGGTAAGATGCATGGTAAGTTGAATTTTAATTGGCGAGATGCACTGTAAGTTGAATCCTAATTGGTAAGATGCATGGTATGATAAATCCTCATTCCATATCTTGATAACGCATTCAAACGCAACAAAAACCTGTCTCCCCTTCCGACATTTGCTTTTTTTTCCAGATTGTTTACTCAAAACTCTTTTATTATTACAATTTTCAACTTTAAGATTTGTTAAAGTATTTTAGAATATATGTTGAACATTAGCATTCGCATAGGCTCGGATTTAGAAATAGAAGATCCACATTACATACAAATCCGTACGGATATAAAAGCAGATGATACATTTCACACTCACATCTGCTGAAATAAAAATATCACATTCACACCATTATATATATATATATATATATATATATATATATATATATATATATATATATATATATATTATATATATATATATATATATATATATTAGAAATATAAATAACTCTTGGTACCTCAACTGCTAATTAAACATAATAAAAGTATATTGCAGGTTTGATTTGCATCATTACTTGGAAATAATTGATAATAAATTTTCTCATCAAAAGAAGGTTTGATTAAGCGTGTGAGTAATTCGTCATCTATCACAAAGAAAGAAGAAAACGAGTGAAAAAAAAAAGAAAGATGAAAATGAATGAAAAGCAAAAAAGAAAACGAGTGAAGAAACAAAGAAAGAAGAAAACGAGTGAAGAAAAAAAAAGAAAGAAGAAAATGAATGAAAAGCAAAGAAGAAAACGAGTGAAGAAACAAAGAAAGAAGAAAACGAGTGCATAAAAACAAAGACATAAACAAAAAAAATAACGAGTAAGGAAACAAAATTACAAATAAATAAAGACAAACCAATAGAAGGAAAAAACAAGAACAAAAAACTAAATAAACAAACGAGCAAAGAATAAAAACAAATAAATAAAGATAAAATCAACCCCCTCCCAAAAAAAAAGCATTGAAATAAAATAAATAAACAAAAAACACAAAGAAACAAACATACAAATATTTCAACAGTCATTTATTAAATGACTGACGATATTAAATGGACAATAATTTTTTAAAAAATTTATTTATAAAAATCGAGCTTCTGACCTTCGCTGCACAAGTCTGCGATGGTAACACATAAGCTATGCATTGGTGAGAATCCTCATTATTATTATTATTATTATTACTATTATTATTATTATTATTATTATTATTATTATTATTATTACCTATTTTAACAATAATTAGTGATTTCGAAGTTAAAACTCTGTTAATATCGTATTAAATTTGGCCTTTAAATTAATATAGTGCTGTATATATATATATATATATATATATATATATATATATATATATATATATATATATATATATATATATATATATATATATATATATATATATATATATATATATATATATATATATATATATATATATATATATATAAAGTGAAATTTAGAGTATGATAAAAAATAAAATTTTACATTAAATTTCAGTTTGCCCTTCCCTTTATTACATTTTTTTAAATCAAATTTTATTTATTTATTTATTTTTTATATGTTTATTTATTTTTTATTTACTTTATTTAATTATTTATTTACATATTTATTAACTTTTCTATTTATTTATTTTTAATTAATTAATTTACTTATTTTATATTTTTTTATTTATTTATTTTTTATTTCTTTATTTATTTATTTATTTATTTTTATTTATTTATATATTTATTTTTTATTTATTAATTGATTTAAAAAAATTGAAGTAAATTCGATTTTTATTTTAAATTAATACAGATTCAAAATTTTATTTATTTTTATTTTAATTGCAAATAATAATAAAAAAATTCATATAAATTGCAAAGTGTATTTTGTTTTTAAAATTGAAGATAAAAAAAAAAATAAATAAAAAAAAAAAATAGAAGTAATTTAACACTATTTTCTTTTTAATTCAAGTCAACTATATTCAAATTTTTAAAACGAGTAAATTTTTTTTCCTTTTTTTTTTATTCAAATTTACATATACATCTGAAACTTCTTTTTTTTTTTTTTAATTTTTCTTTTAAAAATAAAATTAAATTGCAGAATTTTATTTTTATCATTTTACTTTGTGAAAACCAAACTTATCTAATACAACTAAAGGGGTGCAACGGAGCCTAAAGGGGTACAACGGAACCTCAAGGTTAAAAAAAAACAAAAAACTGAAAGCTTTGTTAAGTAATCTAATCTCTTCAGACAAAATTACAAACTCCAAAAAATACATTTAAAATATACAATAATGCATCTCTAAGCCCTTAAACCAGATATATATATATATATATATATATATATATATATATATATATATATATATATATATATATATATATATATATATATATATATATATATATAAGATTTCAGGTTTTAAGTCTAATTACTTATTTAAATGATGAAAAGCTGCAACAAAAATTTCTATTTAAACTTTTGCCAAGAACTGATTTCAAAGGAAAAGGGATTTAATATTGAAAATAAAGAAACAAATATCATCATTATTATTATTATTTTTATTATTATTATTATTATTAAAATTATTATTATTATTTTTATCATTATTATTATTATTATTATTATTATCATTATTATTATTATTATTATTATTATTAAAATTATCATCTTTATTAATAATAATAATATTATTATTATTATTACTATTATTAAAATTATTATTATTAATAACTATATTATTATAATTAACTATTACTATTATTTTTCCTGTTGCTTTTGTCAATGGATACATTGAGACTGCTATTTTTGGGTGTATTTGTTATTATTGAATTGTGTTTATGCAATCAATATTGAATCATTATTAATTATTATAATATTCAACAACATAAATATGTTACAATTTCTTTTGTATTGAGCTTTTATATCTACTTGTAAGGATAATATATCTAATAATTTAGTTTGTCCAATTAAGAAATCAACCATGACGTTCCGATTACTTAAAAATGAAGAATATGTTATTTATGTTCATATAATTATCATTTTTAATATTATTATTATTAGTAGTAGTAGTAGTAGTAGTAGTAGTAGTATAATTATTATTATAATTATCATAACTATTGCTATTATTATTAGTATCTGTGAAGGTGCTGGTAGCAATAGTAAAACTATCGATATCATTATCATTATTATTATTTATTATTATAATAATTATCATTTTTAATATTATTATTATTAGTATAATTATCATTATAATTATCTTAACTATTACTATTATTATTAGTATTAGTGATGGTGCTGGTAGCAATAGTAAAACTATGAATACCATATTATTATTATTATTATATTATTAATTATTATTTTTATTATAATTATCATTATTATTTTCATAACTATTACTATTTTAGTGATGATGCTGGTAGCAATAGTAAAACTATCAATACTATTATTATTATGCTATTATTATTATTATTATTATTATTATTATTATTATTATTATAATTATTTATACCATTATTATTATTATTAATTATTTACTGGCAGGGTATAAACAAGAGATTATAGACCATGAAGCGAAAAGATATTGTTTTAAACCAGGATAATTTCAATTATTTGGATCACAGACACTATATATCTACAGAAGAAGGCTTATGGATACGAAATTCCTTCTCTTTACTTTAACAAAAGCATTAGGGCATGAGTAGGACTGTTTCCACTTCATGCTTTAAAAATAACATGAACATGATTCGGTTGTATGCATCTTGTATATTAATAAAATAATTTGTGAATAAAGAGAACTATCAACTTTAAGCTTTAAAAGAACTTTTGTTTATGATTAGCACAGGCACCCTCTCATATCTTCTTTTTTAAAAAAAAAAAAAAAAAAAAAAAACATTTGGGTATAGGGATAGACATATTCATATTCACTCCATACCCTAAAAAAACATATTGGCATAAGAAGACGTATCCACTCAATACTTTGAATTTTTATTAGTTTGAGGAAGATCGCGTCCATCCGGCACCATATAAAAACATATTTTAAATTATAAGTTCACACATCAAGGCCATTGCCCTATTCGAGGAGAGGAACTTCCTAGGTGGCAAAGTAGGATTCGCAAGTGGGATCGAACCGATGCTCTTAATCACGTGAGTTAATAACTCTACTATTTAGGTCACCGTAGACCTCCGCATTTAGTTATAAGAACCATATTTACCTTATTTGGAAATAAGCAAAAGTGTATCAACCTCAATCTCTCAAAGTAAAATTTTAAAAGGTATTAGGGCATTCTTAGCAAAATATATGCCACTAATAAATTAAAATACTTCAATCACTACAATCAACTACTCCACTACACTAATCAAACAAAATGCTTCAATCGCTACAATCAGCTACTTCACTACATAATTCAAATAAAATACTTCAATCACTATAATCAACTACTTCACAACACTAATCAAATAAAATATTTCAATTACTAAAATAAGCTACTTCACTACACTAATCAAATAAAATACTTCAATCACTAAAATCAGCTGCTTCACTACACTAATCAAATAAAATACTACAATCAACTACTTCACTACGCTAATGAAATAAAATACTTCAATCACTAAAATCAGCTGCTTCACTACACCAATCAAATAAAATACTTCAATCACTAAAATCAGCTGCTTCACTACACTAATCAAATAAAGTACTTCAATCACGAAAATCAGCTAATTCACTACACTAATCAAATAAAATATTTCAATCACTACAATCAACTACTTCACTACACAGTCAAATAAAATACTTCTTCTGGCTTCTTCTCTCATGGTTGAGGTGTAATAAATAAGATTAAACTTGGAGTCGACACATGACATTTGCACAATGAAATAATCCACTTTAAGAATCACGTCAAAAACAGATATTTTCAAGAGTCCAAACAGCGCACGCACGCACGCATGCACCCACACAATATATATATATATATATATATATATATATATATATATATATATATATATATATATATATATATATATATATATATATATATATATATATATATATATGAAACCACATAACCCGTGGAATGAAATTTTATAATTTCTAATCTGATAATGGGGATTCAAACCCTAACTGATCTCTTAGATACTTTTTGCACCGCCATGGTGTGGTGGTAACACCGTGTCTTACCATCTAAGAGGACAGCGTTCGAATCCCAATAGCTCACTATATCTATCTATCTATCTATATATATATATATATATATATATATATATATATATATATATATATATATATATATATATATATATATATATATATATATATATATATATATATATTATTTTCGGAAATAAGTTTAGAAGTTTTTGTAGAGTTGAAAAGTTTTGAATTTATCAACTGGCATTGTACAAATTCTATTTAAATCTTTTTGACTTATATTTCGTTACAGGGACCGTTTTCTTTTTAAATTTCTTAAACAAGTACAAACACGAAATAACTTTCGATAGAGAAGTGCGAGGGAATTTTTCCTTTCATACAGGTACGACAACTATAAAATAGTATTTGTTTTTTATATAATATTTAAATATTAATCATTACTTACAGTAGGGGGAGGGGATGATAAGGACCTCCCGCATCCCACAGACATTAGTTTTTCTGTCTTTCATTAATATACCTAAATTAATATTAACAATTTAGTACGCTTAAAAATTTACTATCTTCCAAAAATTTATATAGATACTTGACTACGTGGCTTGAGTTTTAAAAGTTAAAATTAAGATCAAGACGTTCGGATGCATACTATTTTTTATGTTCTTTAAAATTTTTAAATCTCCTTTTCTATTTCCCATTCGTTTCGCTTTTTGTAAGTCCTTTTTAATTACTAAATTCATTAACAATATAAATTTTTCAGCCCCTTTTAAAACGGGAGATTACCAATGTTTTTATAAGACTTAAATAATAAGGAAAGAAAGAAAGTGCTACAAAAAAAAAAAAAAAAAAAAAAAAAAAAGAATAAAAAAAAAATAATAAAAACACAGACTGAAAAAATAATGAAATTAAATTTATTAAACAATTGGAATAAGAAGTTTTAATTAACTCCTTAAGTTTTCGATAAAAAAAAAATTTGTTGGAACTATAAAATTAAAAGAAAAAGCAAGTACGAAACACTGAATGAGCTTTTTAAAAAAAAGTTCGCCCCCTTAAGAGCGTCGCCCTATTCAAAGGGAGGAACTTTTTTGGTTGATTCTTCCTTGATTATGCAACAGGAACGGAATGATAAAGCTAAACAATACAAATTTAAAACGAAAATGATATAAATATAAAACCAAGTAAAGATTTTCTAGTCGAAGTTTTCAAGGACACAACAACGCAAAATATCATGCCAGAGTGATCAAAAACAAGTCCACTGGTTAGGGTTGAACTAACACCACATTCTCTCGTACTACATCACATCGCACACGCCAAAAGCCATTACAGTTCCCAACACTTTACAGTAACTCTAAACTCATTTAGCGTTTTACAATCGCATCGCAATCTAAGAGCCATTTTTATTTTTATTTTTTATTTTTATTTAAAAAATTTTTTTTTTTTTTACGATTCCGATTGGAAAACAGTAAAACGTTTAAAATCATCTGCCGCACTGCACCGCACCGCACCGCACCGCACCGCATCGGTGCGTCGGCCAATTGTACTACATGGCATCTTACCCAATATAGATTTCTATTTCTTTGTTTCAGAATTTTCTCTTCCCTCAAGAAACAGGAAATTATTTAGGGGAGCGTTTAGGTTATAGCTCTGTGAACTTCAATGCAATTTCACAAAACGATTCTACATTTATTTTCAGTTAATAATAATAATAATAATAATAATAATAATAATAATAATAATAATAATAATAAT
>SEYY01024018.1:202500-205000 GCA_009176605.1 Armadillidium nasatum | reverse complement strand
AGAGTCCTACAGAGGTACGAGTTGACACATGCTAACACCAGGCGGCCTGGCCAAGGCAGGCCACGGGCAACAACGGCCGTAGGACAGATATATACAGTTAATGTCAGCTCGGGATCGACATGCAACACCACGTGACCATCATGCCGAGCTGCAAGGTGTCCATCAGATCCTTGTTAGCACGAATACCATTCAACGTTGCCTCGTGGAACATGGTTACCACCAACGGAGGCCGGCAAGAAGGCCCCCGCTCACCAGGAGTACCGAAGAGTAAGGATAGCTTTCGTACAACAACAACTGCATTGGCGGCCCCAGGATTGGGCGAGTATCTATTTAAGGACGAGTGCAAATTCAATCTGCATAGCTCCGACGGACGTTCCAGGGTTTATCAAAGGCGTCATAAGCTCTATGAGGCATACATAGTGCAAGAGACACTCCCCATCGGTGGTGGGTCCATTATGGTTATGGTGGTATATCTTTCCATGCCCGAATGGAGTTACACATCATCGAAGCAGGGTTCCTAACCGGGGAATGATACATAATGTAGATACTCGAACCGCACATCGTAACATTTGGCCCCTACATCGGAGAAGCCTTCGTCCTCATTCAACATAAAGCCAGACTACGCGTAGCCAGATTTGTTGGTGATTACCTCAACACGGTAGGGATTCGAGCATTGGACTGGCCCGCGTACAGTCCCAGTCCCGAACTACACCCCATCGAGCATCATTGGGATACACTGAAAAGGCGGCTAGGACGGCTATAGCACCAGCCACATAGCCTTAACGACCTGCAACAAACGGTTGTTCGACTATGGGAGTAACAGCAGCAGGAAACCATTCAGAGCCTCCTCTTCAACATGCATCAACGGTGTTTAGCTGCCATAAGTGCAAGGGGAGCCCACACAAAATACTGACGGCCAGGGATAGGTGGCATACACATACACCCTGCAGGTTTGCACCGCATCCTATTTATATGCCATTGTGTAAGGGTCCCAAGGGTTCCCACGGTGGGGCACCACCTTATTCCCATTATGTATAACCATGTATTGTATATTAATAATGTTACTACCATATTTGTATGTTACAGGATCCTCCTATTGACGATTGTTTCAGTGGTACGTTAATTTTGCTCTTCAGTGTATATATATATATATATATATATATATATATATATATATATATATATATATATATATATATATATATATATATATATATATATTATATACACACATATATATATAGTGAAATTAGTCATCATCAACATTTCACATCAGAGGATGTTAATATTAATTAAAAATTTTGTCATTTAAATTTATATTTAAGGTATAAAATTTTAAAATTAGTTCATGCCCTTCATAGTAGTGCAAAAATGATGATGATGATGATGATGATGATGATGATGATGATGATGATGATGAATAATAATAATAATAATAATAATAATAATAATGTAATGATAATAATAATTATTATTATTCTAAATAATATTAGTACTATTATCCTTATTATTATATTCTTTTATTATTATTATTTATATTAATATTATTATTATTGTTATTATTATAATTAATAATTTTCATTATTATTATTATTTCTATCATTATTATTATCATCAATATCATAATAAATAATAATAATAATAATAATAATAATAATAATAATAATAATAATGATGATGATGATGGTTATTATTATTATTATTACTATTATATGAATATTATTACTATTATTATCATTATTATTATTATTATTATTATTATCATTAATGTTATATGAATATTACCAAAGAAATTCAATGTAGTAATTTGATAATTAAATTATTCTTTGAATGTCTGCTTTCACGACAGGTAGAAAGGTAGAAACACTGTCACCATTTTGGTTTATAATTGCCGTTGATTGTATGCTTATTTCAGGCTGCAATAGTTAGTGTGTTTCTCAGTGTTTATGTGTTTTTTGTAAGTGTGTATATGCAGGTGTGTTTATGTAGGATAGAAATCAAATTGCTGGTGTAATTTCAAAATAGAAATTACTTTCATATTTTATATATATATATATATATATATATATATATATATATATTATATATATATATATATATATATATATATATATATATATATATATATATATATATATATATATAGGAACCGACCGGGGCCCCGGCCCCGGCCAACCCCGGCCATTTTTACTGACCCCGGCCCCGGCCCCGGCCAAAAATCAGGGAAAACCGGGGTTGCCGGCCGGGGTTAAAATGGCAAATTACACAAATTTTTTTTTTTTTTTTTTTTAATTTTATGCCGATTCTGCTAAAACTTTCAGTTATATAGATTTTTTACCGGTAAGAAAAGTCCATTTCTAGCGTTTTTCCGAGTCTATTATGGTTAAAAGTTTTTTATTTATTTATTTTTTTTTTTTGAAATTTTACCCTTTTTTAATTGAATGGCGGTGCCAAACCACTTTTTAGAATGAGCTGAAAATTGGACTATTTATTCAAAATT